>PVKU01010842.1:0-48477 GCA_004027475.1 Anoura caudifer | reverse complement strand
AATAAGTGAAATGAAGAAAGATGCATGGGGAACCAACAGAGATGGGAGGAAAACTGGGACTCAAATCAATGGACTGGACCAGAAGGAAGAAAGAAACAACCAAACAAAAAATGAGGAAGAAACAAGAATTCAAAAAAATGAGGAGAGGCTTAGGAACCTCCAGGACATCTTTAAACGTCCCAACATCCGAATTATAGGGTTACCAGAAGGGGAAGAAGAAGAGCAACCAGTGGAAAACTTATTTGAACAAATAATAAAGGAGAACTTCACCAATCTGGCAAAGGAAATAGACTTCCAGGAAGTCCAGGAAGCTCAGAGAGTCCCAAAGAAGTTGGACCCGAGAAGGAACACACCAAGGCATATTATAATTACATTACCCAAGATTCAAATGAAGGAGAGAATTCTAGAAGCAGCAAGGGATAAGGGGACAGTCACGTACAAAGGAGTTCCAATCAGACTGTCAGCGGATTTCTCAAAAGACACCTTATAGGCAAGAAGAGGCTGGAAAGAGGTATTCCAAGTCATGAAAATCAAAGGCCTACATCCAAGATTGCTCTATCCAGCAAAGCTGTCATTTAGAATGGAAGGGAAGATAAAGTGCTTCTTGGATAAGGTCAAGATCAAGGAGTTCATCATCACCAAGTCCTTATTATATGAAATGTTAAAGGGACTTATCTAAGAAAAAGATGATAAAAAATATGAACAGTAAAAAGACAGCAAACTCACAGGTATTAACAACCAGACCTAAAACAAAAGCCAACTAAGCAAACCACTACAACAGGAGCAGAAACACAGAAATGGAGATCACATGGAGGGTTAGCAACAGGGGAGTGGGAAGAGGAGAGAGGGGGATGAGGTACATAGAACAAGTAGCATAGATGATAGGTAGAAAATAGACAGGGGGAGGGCAAGAATAGTGTGGGAAATGTAGAAGCTAAAGAACTTATGACACATGGGCATGAACTAAAGGGGGGAATGTGGGTGGGAGGGGGTTTGCAGGGTGGAGGGGAATGAAGGGGGGAAATGGGACAACTGAAATAGCATAATCAATAAAATATAATTTAAAAAAAGAAGTTAATTATATGAAGAATACTAAATCTGAATCAACAATTCTACAGTTAAGAAAAATTACTAGAATTTTACACTATTATTTTTAAGCACATGTGCATTACAAGCTAATTTTTTTATACATGCTGGTATTTAAGTCCTTAGAAAGTTCTCAATTATCAGAAACTCTGTTTCCACATGTACAAGTTAAGGAATTTTCATATGGTCCCTTCCAAATGTAAGATTTTTATTTCTTCTTAACGAGGAACTTGAGAGACAATTCTAAATAACGTCCCTTTAAGATTACCAGAAACATTTTCTTCAAGACTGCATGAAGCATCTACTTAAATTCAATGTAAATAAAAGGAGGTCTTCACCAAAGGGCACTAATACTTCCATGGGTGAGGGTTAAATCTACTGCAGTCAGGAACATAGACAGAAGATAACCATATACATGATTTTTCTTAACATTTAATAACTTCAGAATAATTACTGGGACAAATAATTTTTCTCCTAAAGTGATTAAAGTGTCATTTATTAAAAAAACTAACAATATTTAGCATTTGCACTCTCCCATGCAAGTACATCTACATAAACATTTGGCCATGGTCTCTTCTAGATGAGTATGCTGGCACAAACAACCACTCCTCTCAATAGTTTCATTATTATTTCTACTCAATACTACTTCTCTCATGAATTTCGTATGTATTTAACATCTTCTAAAAAAAGTAATATACTATTTCAAGGCATTTTATTTTATGCTTTTATTTTATTTTATTTTTCATTTCTTATTCCAGATCCAACAAATCACATTCTTTTTGACCTAGATCTCTGCTTATCTTGCAAGTCATTTATTTCTAGCAATTTGTTTTTATATAATTTGTCTTTTAGCTATGAGTAGGTAACATTATGGAATATATTCACTGGGTTTTAAAAAGATTTTCTTAACATTCCTATTGTCCCACTGTAGTCCATTTCATTATAACTGCTATGAATTAATTACATGAGTAAAAACATTATTAACACATTAATGACCATTGTTTACCACATGTTTACAATATATCAGACAATATGCTAAATACTAGAGTTTTGACCATAACAGAACAGTAATTGCTCCCATGAAGTCTAAAACAGGTTGAATGATATGTAAAATAATTTAAAATACTTTAACTATTTTCATTCCTTCTATTCATATAATTTCAACATAAGACACAATTTCTCTTTTATTAAAATATCCACAGTACTTTTGCTGGGTAGAATATCTGTTCTTACATTTATTCTAATCAATATGTCAACAAAACTAATGCTCACTCATTCCAACCACTTGAACTTGCCATTTACAACATAAGCCTTGTGAAAACTATCACAAAATGTACTCATTGGTGGTAGTGGGAGGGTGGGTACTGGGAGATATAACAATATCTAAATCTTGGTGGCCAAGAGTGTTCCTTGGGCATAGTCTTCACTGAGATTGAAGCCCACATTCATGGAGAAGCTGACTTGTTGACATGGCATTCAAATCTTCAGTTACATGTATACTTTAGGTCCAGCTAAAACCCATCTTTCTCAATATTTGCTTCCACAGCCTTCTGTCACATGAAACTGTAACCTTCAAATAACCCCTCCCTCTGCTTAAGCTAGTTTGATATAGATTCTTGTCATTTAAAAAAAAATTCTAATACTTATAGGATCTATTTTACATTTGATATGTACACTTAACATAATGAACGTTCTCTCTCTTTGATGGTGTGACAAACAATAGTGTCTTAGAATTATTAAACTGTGGTAACATTAATTCATGTGATCACATATTCAACACATATTTATTGAACATCTACTGTATTCATGGCAAAGACCAGACACTGAGAATATAATAATGAACAAGAGCGATGTGATGTCCTTTCTATTCTTTCTTTATACAGGAGACTTCCCTGGTTAGTATCACTTTTTCTGCTGAAGGAATTAATAAGGAGAAAAAAAAAGCTCTTAAAAGAATTTCAAAAAATATTCTTATCACTAATTCATATTTTGAGAAACCCATAATTAATAAATATAAATTTATTGCAGACCTATTATTTATCAGTTTACTCAGTGATATTTAAGTTGGGTATGTGTATTGGATATCTCGTAAAATGTATGTGTTTTTCTCAAATGGCATTTTGTTCCTTATTTATTAGTCAAATTTTCCATTCCTGAGCAAAATGATCTTTTGTTGTTTTAGAATGTAGATTATGTTATAAATTTTCCCCAAATTACATTTGACTTTCTCCTAATTAAAAACATATTATAAAAAACTATTTGCATCTTTGCACTGGCTTCTTATGTCCAATATAGTTAAAATGAAAGAAAGATAAACTTATGAATCTAGAGGCCCAAAATGTCCTTGAATATATATATATATGCATTGATATCTGAAGGTTCCCACAAGGTGCCAAGGAAATTTAGAAAATTATGGGAAAATAGAGAAAACATCAATCTCTTAATCCTGACCCTAGAGTTTTCAGTAACAGTGTAACCTCCTGATCAGTCCTCCTATCTTTAAAGTGTCATTTTATACTCTTCTAAAGAGGATTAAATGAGATAATGTATTAAAATAAGATAATGCATTATACAAATGTTTTACAGCTATTCAAAGTATCCTTTAATTGATTCATTTTGAATGTTATCTTTGATGTCCTCCCCTAATTTTGGCTAGAATCCAAATTATATTCGCTAATTATACTTGGTTTACACCTTTAGAAGAGCTATCTTTTCCAGTTAACTTTCTGTTTCGCTTCTCTCTTCTTCACTAGACTATTTTGTCCATAGCAACAGATAAAATATACTTCTCCTTGCACAGCCACTGCACATAGAAATGGCTTAATTAAGCTGAATTGATAAATTAGTGTGTTCCCTGACCATAAGAGATTCCTGATTAATAGAGGGTGATATACATATCTATTTATATATGGGCATAACATCATTTCATGTACTAAATCACATCATGGTATCTGGTATATATAAGTCTGCTCATTGCACTGGAATATAAACTCTGATAGAAAGGTTTCATGTTTTATTCATCCTTGTATCCCCAAAGCCTGATGTAGCAGATGGCATACATGTAGGATTTTCCAAATATGCTTCCTTAGCTTAAGAGAATTGCTCCAGCAAATGTATGTATAAAATGGACACTTAGAACTTGGGGGGATAGTGCTACTGGCCTGTGCTTAAATTTTAATTCAAGAGAGAGAATACAGCAGCAACGAAAAGCATCACTTGAAAAGAATAGTCACATAGCCCAGACAAACCTTGATAAATGACCCTTACTTCTGTGTGTGGAATTAATTGGAAGGCAGATATTTTAAAAATGATCATATTGGTTAAAAACATCGAAGTTTCATGTGTGATAGAATAAGGACTTGGCTAGCAAAAAAGAGAGTAATAGATTGGCCTGAGAAATACAGTTGACAGTAACAAGAAAATAAGCTTGTAGTTTAGATGGGAGACTAAAAAGAAAGAGTGGTGTTAATTCTAAATTTATATATGGCAAATCGTAGTACTCTTCCGCTTAGAACCCAGGTATTTTATCTGAAGGTCAATTAGAATAGCCACATCAAGTCAAGCCCCTCCTACAAATATTACTGTGTATGGGACTTTTATATTAATCTATAATGTTAACGGTCATTTAAAAAGTGCTTAACACATTTGATAATTTTACTATTTGTAAGTATAACTGTCAGAGAATACAGTGCTTTAAGAGTAGATAAGTCTGAAGACTGAAGAGAAACCAGGTGACCTGTGATCATCTTCCTTATGTTCAGTGAGACATTACTGCTATCACTTAATAGACAAAGACAACATATTCTTTTTCTGATGATAATACTATATTCAGATTTTCCATAGTCTGACATTTTAATAGGTTTCAGTAAGAGTTAAAGTTCTTATACTTTGCTTTTATTTCTCTCAGTATTACATCCGGCCAACTCCTCATATATTAACCAAATCAAAGCAAGAGTTCAAATTATAGGAAACACAAAACTAGGAAATAAAAAGTACTTATAAGTATATAAGTACTTATATAAGTATATACTTATTTTATACTTATAATAATTTTACAGAATAAATCTCCTCTGTGGTAAGCATCTCTGAATCTTCTATTAAAATTTCTCCTCTATAAAAAACAATGTTCATGAATTCAAAGCACTTAAAATTATAATAAAGTCACTTTCTGCCCTGGCTGGTGTAGCTCAGTGGATTGAGTGCAGGCCTGAAAACCACAGGGTTCAAGTCCCAGTCAGGGCACATGCCTGGCTTGTGGGCCAGGTGTCCAGTAGGGGGCATGTGAGAGGCAACCACACATTAATGTTTCTTTCCCTCTCCCTCTCCCTTCCCCTCTGTCTATAAAAATAAATAAAATCTTTAAAAAGGTTTAAAAAGTCATTTTCATGGGTTCAAATAAAGAAAAAAAAATGTAGTTGTTTTCTATTTTTCTTACCTAATTGTTTTAGAAGTTGGGTGCCCTGATACTGACCTATTTAGTTTATTAATGGTTCATCCAATTAACCTCTTGGCTTCCTACTCACCCACTTCCTCAATAGATTCTCTTGTTTTTCTCCCTGCTTCTTTTCTTGCCAAACAATATTTCATCTTCCATCTGTTGAAATTCCTATGTTCTTTCTGGCACAGCTCCGCCTCCAGATTCCCTCGCAGCCACCTACCTTGCTGCCCTTCCATCTGCTAGCATGACTAGTATCTTTTCCAACCTATTTCCAATCTAAATCATCTTCAATTTTTCATTTGAATTTCTTTATCAAAGTTTATCTCTTAAAGAGCTGTTGTGGTGGTAGTAATAACTTATAATCACATAATCTGGAGTTACAAAAGGAAGTTAAAAGTCAGACAGTTTAAGTATATATTTAATGTTTGAATTCTTTGTAAAATAATTTTAAGTATTTTATTTTTTTACCTTTTATTTTTTTAACTTTTTTTATTGTTGTTCAAGTACAGTTATCTCCATTTTCCCCGCACAACTCCCCCTCACTCAAGTCATCCTGACTTCCCACCTTTGATCTTACCTTCCTTTGGTTTTGTCTAAGTGTCCTTTATAAATGTCCCTGAAAAACCTTCCCCTTTCCCACTACCATTATCCTCTCCCCACTCCCCTCTGGTTTCTATCAGTTTGTTCTTAATTTCAATATCTCTGGTTATATTTTGCTTGCTTGTTTCTTTTGTTGATTAGGTTCCACTTATAAGTGAGATCATATGGTGTTTGTCTTTCACTGCCTGGATTATTTCACTTAGCATAATACTTTCCAGTTTCAAGGGTAGGAGTTCCTTCTTTCTTTCTGCTGCATAGTATTCCATTGTGTAAATGTACCATAGTTTTTTTATCCATTTGTTTACTGATGGAGACTCGATCACCAACTTATACCATACACAAAAATAAATTTGAGGTGAATAAAAGACTTAAATATAATGTTTGAATTCGTATACCTTTCAAAGTCACTTAATGCTTCTCAACTCTTTTCAGTGACAACGTTTTGAAATAATAGAATGCACCACTAAAAGATACTGCTAAGGTCTTTCAGCGTATAGTCTTCAGAGCACTAAACTTCCGTGTGGCCCAGTTCATGTTAGTCTTGTGGTCAACTGTTGGGTTCATTGCTCCCGAGTTTCACATTCAGTCAGAGCAGCAACCACGTTCTCAAGACCATTCAATTCAACTTTTAGGCTTAACGAAGCAGAAATACTTTTTAATTAGAATATATGTTCTAGGTGCCTACTGGATATCAAAGTCATTATGTAAACAACAGTAGTACTTGATAATTACAGTCTTAGAATGATATTTAAGTAGCATAAATGAGCCTTTTCCTTTAACATTGATTTAGTTGTTTGATGAGGTAGATGCTTGTTTTCATGTAGCACATATGAATTACTGCAAATTAAAGCAGCCTTGGGAAAATATTTAAAATTTTAGTTATGTAGCTTTTCATAAAACTAAAAACTTCTAATTGTCCATTCATATTTCTGAAGGATATACCCTCCATCTACCAACCAGAACATAGAAAAGGGTAAAACATGTTTATGAGAAGTTCACTCAAAACTTTACCCTTACATTCAAAATAACATAGAAGTTTATTAAAAGGATAATGATTTTTTTAAAAAAAGAATCAATTTATTTTATAGTACTGGAACATAACATTTTTATTGATGGTAATTGCTTCTAAAGAAGATGTTAAGAAGCTTCGCACTTTGTTTTAAAGAGGTTTTATATGGTTTAGATTTGGTGAAGTCAACAGATCTGGGGAGGGCTGCCTCTGAAAAGACAGCTTGTTATGGTCACAGGTTCAACAGATGGCACCTGCCTTTCCTGGGGGTGGGGTGGGGTGTGGTCACACAGAGAATCATGGGGTTGGTCAGGAGGCAGAAGGAGAGGGGAAATTGTAAACAAGAGCCTTTCTTGAAGGTGGTTTTTGAAGGAAGGAGGCAAGATAAAAGTGGATTTAGGATCGGCCAATTTGAATAATTTTAGGAAGTTCTGGGGCACAGGTATTGTCTCTTGTTTTCTGGTACGTGTCCCTGGCGTGATTAGGGCAGGAGGAAAGTGGCCCAGAGTAATTCATAACTTCTCTACAATCCTAGTTTATGGTTAATGTTGAATATAAAACATATGAAAGTAGATACAGATATATAGTTTTTTACATAGTTTTATTATAGTATATGTGCAAATATCCCTTAATTGTATAAGTGTTCCCTATAAGAAAACTTAGAGCTTACCATTTTAAAATATACTTCCCAACTTATTTCTCATTCTATGTCACCTGGAAAATTTAATTTTAAGTTATAAAACCTTTAGTTGAGGTTTTACTACTATAGTTTTCATTCCATATCCCTCTTTTTCTTTCATTATATCTTTTTCGTATCTTCAGTCTCTTTTTCAACTACATCTAATGTGATTATGCTTTGCCAGAGTAATTACTAAATTCACTTTGGTTTTTCATCTCATATACTGTGGTTAATATCCAAATATTCTTATGAATTTCTTGTTAGCGTCTCCCAATTGATAACCTATAAACTCAGTTATAACTATTTTGGGAATTGGGAGCAGAGCATGTCTCATTTCAGATTTTCCTCACATTCCAGAAAATATTCTTTATCTGATCATCAAGTATTTTCAACGAGGTTGATAAATGGCTTTGCTTGAGACTAGAACAATGTCAGACAGTTTTAAACAAGTACAAGTGCAGAGCTACATGGACCCCTTTGTTTATACAATTTCCCCCTGTTAGTCCATTCATTTTACGGCGATGATTCTGTCACCTAGCATGGGAGCTTTTCTCCTCCTTCTGTCACCTCAGCCAGATCTAACAAGTAGCACTGCCATCATGCTCATTACTCAGAATTTAGTATGTCATTGGCAGTAAGCATCTTTAAATCTCTGCCCATTCTATTCTTTCTCACTTTTCTTTAGACTCCATTTTACTATCTCTTAATGAGCCACCTCATCCAGGAGGCATTTAAGCAGAACTGAACAATGTGCTGGGCATCAGGACACCTCTAAGTTGTACAGGCAGCTACTCCTCTTTCCTAAGGAAATACTCCCCATGTGATTTCCCTCCTGTTCTGAAACTAGATCAGCTTGGAAGGTTCAAACACATTGCACAACGCTGGGAGTCCTGTGCTGCTGCACCACTGGGCAGTTGACAGGAAACCCAAGGAACAGAGTAACACCACAGCAGAATCGAAACACCCTGTGATATGCTCGAACTGTGGCTTTCCTGTCCTCTTATTATCATCCCTATATAGTTTTCTCTTTTCTTCTAATTTTTTCCTCTTTTTTAAAAGAAAATAAATGATGCCTGATTTACAAATCACAGTTGGCCTTACCTACTACTGGGTCTTAACAGATTATTTAGCAAATATTAAAAAAACAGCATAATTAATATACTTGAGGAAGTAGATATACATACAGTTATATTGCATATGTTTTATAAATTATATGTTATAATGTATATGGGTTTATGTATACATGCATGTGCTACATTTCTGTGTGCATATATACATATATTAATAGTGTAAACTTATTGTTGAAAAACATCCTTAATGAATTTTACTATATCTAGATTTTCTCACTAAAAGTTTGTACATGTTATTTTCCCACCCTAAAGGCATGTTCAGGAATTCATATCATATTACCTATTATTAACATATTTATTAATTATTTGCCATGATATTTGAGCAAGCAGCTTTAATTCACAAAGACTGGCAAAGATAGTATAAAACTATATTTTTCAGTTTTGTGGTTGTAAATTTTATTTGGCTTTTATATAATGAGTTCTACAATTCTATAAGCCTAATTTTTAAAAGACTAAGAAAGAAATACAACTTTCCTTTTGGTAAATTTCAAAATATGCCATCTACTCATGTGTTTCAAAACAAAGCATTCTAGACAGGAGAAAATACAAAACACTACAGTATAAGTCAAACTGTTTTGTTCCTGACAACAAGGTCTTCCTTTAAGGATATGCTAGTCCAAATTATTTTAATTCCATTTGTTCAATTTGTATGCAGCACAGTATTCGAGTTTGATTCCCTTAGCACTTTTCTCTACTTCTGGGAGGACTGAGCATTTTGGGTGTGTACCAACATCTTCTACCATAATTTGAACATGTTGATGGTAAGGAAATAATCTGAGCCAAAGGAATTCCACAGCCCTGCTAAAACTTCTCCACAAGGAGGTAATTATCTCATCAATCCAGCTCACTGTCAGTGCTGCCCCTCCCCAATTTGCAGGCTTCTATCTATCCAAGACCCACACACCTGAGCTCCGGGAAATTCTTGAAAAGCATTTGCATGCAAAATAAAATACCTTATGGCACCATAATATCAAAAATATAAAACAAAGCCAGCCTTCAGCTAGCTTAACAATTGAGAGCCCTGGCACTGCATCACAATACTGAAGTCTGAGTCAACCTTACTAATGCTGCATCACCATTATCTTAACTCAGCAGATTCATGTTTACAATGATCTGACCTGGAGAAAAACCTCGGACTTACCTCCTATGTTCAGCTATCGTAGTACTGAGTACAACATTTATTGCAAATTTCCATCTGAATAAATGCAGCAACAGTTATACCACGGGATACCTCTCTCCTGCAGCAGAAAGCAAGTTAAAAGGACTTCAAGCTGTGACCTCAGAGGCAGGCACAGCCTCTCCCATCTTTCAGCCAACCTTCTGAGATGAGCAGGTTAGATGACAGCAAAACTGGCTTTCTACATGGCAATAGTTTCAAATAAAGCATTCTGTGCTCGGAGCTAGGGGATTTACATCTTCCAAATTGGCTGGGACCGAGTCAATGCTGCTCTGCCTGAAAATATTAAGCATTTCACTGCAGTCGCTTAATGCAAGAAACTATCTGAGGTGACTTCACAAACCCTGTCATTCTGTTCGGAGACTAAAGAATGAGCACCACATGCATAATTCATGAGTTAAAATCTTCAATGCACTTCCTGTAGCCACTGTTCTATCCAGTAATGGGCTATTGATCACCTCATTGCTAAGGCAATTGGAGCTTCATGATTGGTTTATTTCCGCGAATAAAATTACAACCAAAATCACAGCAGAAGCCTCCAGCCCTGCAGCCTCCACTCGGGTAAAACACTCACACAGACGAGATGGCATTTGCATACTGCAGACTGTTTGAACTGAGCTGTCTTCTGCCCAGAAGAAGACAAAAATTCTATAGTATCTGTTCTCTTTTATTCAGGAGACATACTTTCTGCAGGGTTAGGCTTAATATTTCACCTTAAATGTAAAATGTACAGAATTTTTTTTCTTTTCTACCATATTTGGAAAATTAACATGACTAGACTAAGAATTAAAAAAAAAAAAGAAAAAGTGATGTATGGATACATCATAGATTTTTACCTGGGCTCATCTGAACAACTTTTCTTAGAAAACTCTAATTTAACAATAATAAATTTCCCATTTCAATAATATGGAAGTTTTCCTTAAAAAAATCTTTATAGTGGGTGCACATGTTAACTATTTCAGACTGTAAGCATCTTTAATCAGGGTGTATCAGTAGTTCTGAGAGCACTTTCTCTCAGAATTTAAGCTCTTAAGAACATACCCTGGCTTCTATTAGTCTTTTTTACTGCCTCCAGAGACCATTAATGTCAAAATAATATTTGCAAAAATACTACAATGAAAGATATATATAAAATAGAAAATGCACATATATACAAAAATATTTTTCTATTTTCCAAAGTATCGTCACTGTAAAAATTAATTAACCTTTAGTTTTTTCACCAAAAGAGTACTGAATATGATGATTTACGATTATTTAGAAGCCTAATGCCATGTCTTTTTAAAGTTCTTTTTATATTCATATACACACAGGTGTAACATGCAAGTTTACAATATCATATCTCTATGCTAAGACCATTTGTTAAATCTAGAGTAAATCCTTCAAGATTGTGGCTTGGAGCTGGAGCACAGAGTAACTGTCCGAGTATAACTGAGGTTTCCCATCTAACAATTAGACTGCAGAGTGCAATTCACCCTTGGAGGAGGCATGTTCACAATGACTTTGAGTCAGTGATCTAATAACAACTGGTGTCAGCCTGCAAAGGCTGTGGTAGTGCTGATGACAGTGGGGACAGATGGAGTTAACGGATGTTCACAGAGATATCTCTTCTTTCCAAGTGCGCACATACATGTAAGAGCATAATTCTTGCTAAGACATGGAGAAGACAACGGCACCTAACTGGCAAAAATTATGCTAAAATATTCTACATGACAGTATGAGAAATTACCACCTAATAACTATGCATATTACATATTTTGTTCTGCCCAGGTAGATTCGATTTGCATATTTATATATTCTGCTTTTAACCTAATAAAATTCAAGTAAGCTACATAGTAGACCTTATTTCATTATATTTCTGAATATTATTTATTCTTTAAAGAGAAGATTGAAATACCTCAAACATTACAGAAGATATAAGGATTAATATCCTGTGAAGAGTTTTGCCAATTTAATCATTTATAGAAGCAATTTCATATAAAAGTAGTATCTCATTTAAAAATAGAAAATTTAAAACCTTGGCATTTAATTTACCAGATATGAGGATATAGAATATAATCATTTAGAAAATCCAAATTGCTGACATAATCTAAAATAACTACAAATGTAAGTATTGGAAATTAAAGCTGTCTGAAGTGACATGACTCAATGGTGCATAACCAGGTGGACAGGGCGAACATCAGCTCAGTCCACTCTCGTGCTGCAAGTGACAGGAAAGCCAGTATCTTTTCTAACAAATATCAAAGACCTTGGCCAAAAATGAAGATAGCAACTTTGCAACAACTTGGTGAATTTTCAGGTTCACCTGTTTTAAATGTAGGGAGAGAGAAAGATGAGAAACACACAAACACCTCATCAGCCTCACATAGAATAAGATTAGAAGCCAGCAAAGAAGAAAAGGGTATGGCATAAGAAAAGCTATGGAGTAAGTACATCCCAAAGAAATTAGAAGGAGGGAAGCGTGTAAGCCTGAAATGAAACAACTAAAGTAGTCAGTTGTACTCCCAGATAAAACAAAGCCCAAGACTGTAACAAAGAACCAATTTCCACTTTCCAGAAGTCTGGCTATGCCTGAGAAACACACTTAACCGATTTTTCAAATGGACAGAAAACAGAGATGGGTATTTTAGATAAATGTGATCTCTTTGCAGATCAAGAGGCTTTCCAGTATTCTAAATTTATAATGCATGTAAAATACGTAGTGAACTCTAATGTTTAATAAGGTCAATTAAATGAATCAAAACTTGTGAATACATCAAAGAATATTTAGTCTACTACATTTGTAATATCAACTACGATGTACAATTAGTCTGCCTATTGTCATTTGGAAAAATGCAAAATTTATACCCATTAAAAGAAAATATAATGTCATATAGAATTAGGAAAATAATTCAGGCTACCAAAGTTTCTACATTCCTGAGCTCAGGGAATGTGGGAACACACTGCATTTGTGCTCTAAGATTCAAGACATTCTTTCCACTTTTCTCACCCTGTCCTGTCAATACCACACCCACCCCCGATCATAACACATTAACTTAAAAATACCCATTGTGCACCTTCTACATAAAAGGAATTGTGCCAGGTGTTAGGAAAATAAATAGTTATAGGTCAGTGGATGATTCCAATGTGTCTCTGTCCTTTAGTGAAGAAAACAGGTAAATATATAGATACAGAGTGATTAATGTAATCACTATGATATACATTCAATATGTAAATAAGATAATCACCCAAGCACATAGCACTGTGTCTGTATGCTAAATAACTTCTAAGTAAGTGTCAATTCTTGTTTTTAATTCTACTATCTGAGGCATAGCAGCAGAAGAAATATCGGAATCACCAAATGCCTTTGGGGCATTAGGAAACCATGCCTGTGGGGGTAGTGTTTAAAGAAGCTGGGTGGTATAATGGAACTAACACAGGTTTCAATGTTTGACAAATTTTAGATTATTTTCAGGATTCACTGAATTTGCATGACTTTGGACATGCCACTCATGCTCTGTAAGTATGAGTTTTATTATATAGAAATCAAGTTAAATATCTTCTTCTTTAGATTTTAGTGATGATTAAATAACTTAAAGTACAACAGTTAAAAATGCAGTTTGTATAGTCAGGTGGATGGGAGTTTAAAACCTGACTCAGTTTTCTAGTCTTTAGAA
This sequence comes from Anoura caudifer, assembly GCA_004027475.1. Lineage (NCBI taxonomy): Eukaryota > Metazoa > Chordata > Mammalia > Chiroptera > Phyllostomidae > Anoura > Anoura caudifer. The sequence continues at coordinate 34,705 of PVKU01010842.1, read as the reverse complement.
AGGGAGTTCATCAATATCGTAGAGTTATCAGGAAATTCAAATATTGCTATATCTTTGACACTTAACATAGTTTAGTTTCTGAAATAGTAAGGACTTTAGAAACATTTATTCATTTCCTCCCAAAGCCAGGTCATGGAAGAAGAGGCTTGAAGGGGAAGTCATTTCTGGGAAAGAGAACAACATATGAATTTGTAGGGAAGAAAGACACCACACAATATGCTTAAGAAACTGAAGTAGATACATTATGAGGATTTTGGAAATAAAAGGCATTTGTCAGATGATAAGGCAAAATTATATAAAATCTGATTTTCAGAGATACTTCTGGTTTTTTAAATTTAATTATATATTTTCCATTGCCATTTAAGCACCTTACATCCCCCCTTCCTTACAGCGATACTTTTCTTAAACTGTGTTAAAGGGGTGGAAATGGGAGGGAGGTGGGGAGGGCTGGGGCGGTGGGCTGGGATGGGAGTAAAAGACAGAAAACTGCACAAGAACAACAATTAAAATAAATTTTAAAAAAGGAAAAGAATCCAAAAACAAAAAAAATCTTGATTATAAAAACATTCTTAACACTGTTGAAGCTATTCTGCAGAGAAAACATATTTAAAAATTTCACCATGAGAGTAATATGACTAGATTTTGTGATGGGATGATAGATTAGATGTAGTAACCAGAGGCAAAGAATACAACATTTAATAGAAAACCATGTGTGGTCTATCAGAAGTCATAAGAACCTAAACAGATACAGGGATATTAAAATAAAAAATATCCTAGCGATATTTAAGCAACAGTCAGTATGATCGAGTAGGATTATTAGATTGGGAAGAATCATGGGAGATTTTTATGTTGTGACTTGGGTAACTCAGTGTCCTTCTCTTCCCCCACTTGTAGGCAAAATAACAATAAATAATTACTAATATTATGAAAAGATAGTAAGATAATGAGATTATAATATTAAATATGGGAAAGCTGAGGTATCCTAGGAGGCAAGATAAAGAGTTATTAAAAAATTGGACACTCAGAGCATTTCCATTTGACATCTGAATAATGAGGCTATAGTTTGCTCAACAGGTTGGGGAGTGTCCAGAATTGTTAAGCTATAAAAATCAATGAACTAACTCAAGGTTGAAAGTGTACAATGAAAATAAAGTAAAGGATGAAACCCAAATATAATAAAATGTACAGAAAAGCCTTATTGTGTCAACTTAATATCTTTATATTATTAATAAATTAATTGCATAATAGGTAGGCACAAACTAGACAGGGGAAGTTAAGAACAGTATAGGAAATGGAGAAGCCAAAGAACTTATATGTACAACCCATGGACACAAAGTAAATTGGAGGGGCAGAATGCTGGAGGGTGGGGGGTGCAGAGAGGAGGAGGATAAGGGGGAGAAAAAATTGGGACAACTGCAATAGCATAATCAATAAAACATACTTGAAAAAAGAAGCAACAAAAAATTAATTGCAAAAAGGAAAATTGCTAATGTATATTAAACATATACAATAAGGCAGGAACAATGCTTTGCACTTTAATAAGCTGATTTCATTTGATCATCACAAAGCCCTTGTGAGCTAAGCAGCACTTATTTCCATTTATCTATGAGCAATCCCACTCAAAGAAGTTTAAGTGATTTGGCCAAGCCATGTGACCAATGAACAAGTAAGCCTAAATCCACACCCAGATTCGAGTTTGCACCGGAGGCCTCTTCCATGCTATCGAACTGCTGCCCCGCCTCACAGAGCCACGATCATGACGGAATGTTTTCTCTTCATCTCTTTGCTTTTTCTATGACCCAGAAGGCCAACAAATTATCAGATTTGTGTTAAAAGTATATCCCGTACTGAACACTAGTTCAAAAAATTAGAGAAGTAATAATACATTGATATGTGGAAAAGAAAAAAACATTTATTATTCTTCCAAACATATATTTTATATATTACATATTACCAAGTCCATATTATATTATTTTGCCTGAACTAATTTATAAAAAATATATCCCATTCTATAGGGAAGAAAATAGGCTGAAATAGTTTAGTACTTTCTCAGGGGTACATAGATGTAAAGAATAAGACAAGATTTAAGTTTCAAATGACCACAAACCATGCTTATTTCACTATATCATACTTTATAATATTTTTAAAAATTCACTAAGAAATGAATTAAAGTACAGAACACTAATATCATAATTTAAAGTATATAAAATTTTAAAACAAGAAGAACAGTATGATAATATATATTTTCTAGAGATATACACAGATAAATGATAATAATGTCTGTAAAGGATATAAACACAAAATATGTATTATAGTTAGTTCTGAGGACAGGAAGGAGTGTATGATTAGGAAGGCATACACAGAGAGCTTTATACTTTTTTTATTAAGCTGGTAGCAGGCATATTTTTTGCTTTCTTGTACTATCTAAATATTTGAACTATTAATAATAAATTTTAAAAGTTAGGAAAATAAAAATGTAAATAAGTAAAAAGAGCTCACAAATTTTAGGGGCAGATCCCCTTTTCTTTAGTTTCCACTTCCCTTTTCAAAATGCAATCCAGAAAATACTTCTAATAATATCCAGCCCCATTTAAAATATCTCTTTAGTCATTAAAAATCAGTTAAATAAAAAGAAGAAAGTAGATATAAGGAGTAGATATCTTACCATGTTTCAAAGTTTGAGAACTTGGGCATTATCCATGTGACATCAAAGGGTTCCTAGTTCCATTAAAACACCCAAAATTTTTAAAAAGATTTTATGTATTTATTTTTAGAGAGAGGGAAAGGGAAGGAGAAAGAGAGGGAGAGAAACATCAATGTGTGGTTGCCCCTCATGTGCCCTCAACTGGGGACCTGGTCCGTAACCCAGGCATGTACTTGGTACTAGGAATTGAACAGATGACCCTTTGCTTCACAGGCCTGTGTTCAATCCACTGAGCTACACTAGCCAGGGCAAAACACCAAAAATTTTCATAATGTTTCAGTTAGCTTACAGGTATCAGTATACCAAATGATTTTCCAAGTTTCTTAAAAAATGACCCAATCGTATAGTTTAATCTCCATGTAAAATGAAGCTACTAAACATCCCACTATGGTTACAGATATAATTGAAGTCTTTTAAGTCTATGAAAGTATAATAACTCCCTATTTAACTCCCTATTTAATCATATTTACTTTTAGTTATTTTGAGAAAGGTTTGTTTGTTTTTTTCTTGTTTTTGTTTTTTTGAAGTAACCAAATGCTCTTGCAAGAAGGCATATAAACTTCAAGATATACTAGAAACCAGTTCAACCCCATGAGATTCAACAAAACAGGTCTGGGTACATGCCAACCTGTTTCCTCTAAATATTGTACACATTGGGGAAGAACTTGCAAAATTACATCATGTTTTTCTTCTCTAGGAAAAATTGAAATACTTGCAAAAAGTTGTTTGGTCTAAATATATTTCTAATTTCAAGACAATTAGACCTACCTCCTTAAGTCACAATGTTTTTTAAGAGCAAAAGTCTGTGCACTCTTAGATCTTTTAGGATTTTTAAGTTAACAGGAAAAAAAAATGACTTAACCTTTAACTAACTTTCTTTAAAAACTTTATTGGAAAAAAGGTTTATTGCATGAATTTATGAATGGGTATGTGGCAACAAAAACAGATGATGATGCCTTCACTACAGTGTTTGATTAACATATTAAAATGCAGTCTGCTTTTATGGACTTTATACAGGTTTGAGCTTTGTTATTGCTAAAAAAGTACTTAAGTAAAAACTTCTGATAGAAATATATTTTAAATAACTACATCATGATTATGGTGTACAAGTACATATCATGTGCATGTATGTGGATGGGCATATGTATAAAATTTTCAAACTTGTACAGAAGTTTACCATATTTCACATTAATAAAACTATAAATATACAACTTGTTGAATTTTTACAAAGTGACACAGCTTTGTCACTTTGTGCAACAAATAATAAACTATTACTAGCCAGAGGCCCTGTGTTCTCCTTTCCATCCTCCACCACCCCCAAAGATAGCCATTGTGCCAATGCTAACATCTACAGTAGTTTCCTCTGATTTTTTCACAACCATTTTAAACTAAATTCTAGTGGTGTAGAATTCTCCAGTTACTGAAGTACTTCCAAAATAAGTTTGGACAAAAGATTTGTATTTATACTCTTCCCATTTTTATTTAACTGCAGGCTCAAGATGTCAAGTATAACTGTTGTTATACTTCATTTAATAAGGGAATTTACATCAGTTCTTTTTGATATGAATACTTTGAAACATATTTTAATTTTTTTTACCATGGACTAGCCCTGATAGCAGGATATTAATGTACCAGTAAGTTCTTTTGTAATAAATTTGTGGTTTTTTGGAGTTATTGCATATGACAATCACCTTTGCATCAGCATAAGATGTTTATCTTTAAATTAACAACTGTAATTTCCTGGAAAAGATTACATCATAGGCATTTTTCCTATGAAATTAAAGACTCACTCAAAAAAGCACCTTAAAAACACAACTAATATTTTAGCTGCAGGCCATGGGTATGTGGATCTTTTTGAACAAAGTGATAGTTTACTGAAATACTCACACATGAGGATTTAAATTTTAAATAAATAATTGCTTTAAAGTAAGGATTAAAATTCCTAATTTATATAAGGACAACATATGATCTAGATAGCCTTCTTAACGAAAAATTGTCAGATGCAGCCCTGGCCAGTGTGGCGCAGTTGGTGGGAGTGTTGTCCCATAAAATTGAAAGGTTGCAGGTTAGATCCCCAGTCAGGACACTTGCCCAGGTGGCAGGTTCAGTCCTGGTCGGGGAGCATGTAAGAGACAACAGATCAGCAACGAATGGATACGTCTCTCTCACGTCAGTGTTTCTCTCCACCTCTTTCTCCCTCCCTTCCCCTCTCTCTAAATCAATAAGCATGTCCTCAGGTGAGGACAACCAAAGGAAAAATGTGTCTGATGAAAAACTCTTGGCTAGTATATAATCCAGTAATAATTATGTTTGAAAAATAACCTGAATGAACACTACAAAGAAAAAACAGGTTTATGGAAAAGTAGGGAAAGAAAAACTGGCTCAGAATGTGCAGTTGTGAAGACAAGGAACACCTGTCTTTCTTACAATCCAACTGACATTGACTTGAGCCCTTTCTTTCACAAGCATTCATTGATGTGGGTTGTGAGTGAAAATCTTCCATGGTGCTGGGAATCTAATAACCCTTGTCCTCAAAGGCTGAGACTCAGTTGTCTGTTGGAGCTCTCCCACACAAGCTTGTTAGAGACTTTTCATTTTCAGGAACTTTGCAAGACATTCGTTAAACATAGTCATTACCAATAATTAAGTGATAAAATTTTATCTCATTCACTCATATAATTAAAAGTTAATGGCCAATAAATTCAGACTTATATTTCCAACCAATATGTCTTTTCTGAACTCCAGACCCATTAACCCACTTATGTAATTAATGTTTATATTTGCATATATCTCACAAGCACCTCAAACTCAGGCATTTCACAAGTGAACTCAACTGCCTTCCTCTAAATTTGGTTTTCCTTTTTCTACTCTATGCTAGGGAGTAGTAACACCATCCACCCATTCATCTGCTCAGGCCAGAAACTGAGATACTATCTTTTATACTTGAAAGATCATGTATACGCTAATGAACTCAAACTTTGTCTGTGGGCAAGATATATTCTCTGAACTTCATACACATCAACTTTATATTTTTACTTGGTTATCTCTCACTTTGAGTTGACTAAATTGTCAATATTGTCTTCGAATCTGGTCTTCCAGTCTTTCCTATCCCAGTAAATGACACCACCCGATAGCATCCGCTCATGCGGAAAGCCTATGGCTCTAATCCTTTTATCTACCTCATAACTATGTACTAAATCTATCCTACTTTTTTGTGTTTTCATTGTCAATAACTAAGTTCAAGCTATCGTTGTCTCTTTCTTAGACTGTTGAAAGAGCCTTATCGGTGAGGTCTTAATATCCACTCTCTTCTAGTTAATCCATATGCCATATGACATCACAGAAAAGGGATCTTTTAAAAGTGCTGATGTCATCATATTAGTTTCTAGCATAAAAATGCTCAGCATTCCCCCACTACAATTGAGATAATATGCAACATCTTCAACAAAGAATGCAATGTCTTGCTGGCCCCTGACCAATCCTCCGGGTTCATCACGTTCTCCTTTCACCTCCCTTCACTATATCCCAGCCACTCTGGGCATCTCCCTGTTCATCCTAGTTTTAAGATACTAGACTCCCTCTGTCAGGAATGGCTTTTTCTCCAAATATTTGCTTGGTTAACTGACTAATCTTTCAGGCTATATCCTCTTTGCAAACCAGGATTTTTTCCCCTGCAATTTATTCTCACAATGTTTGGTAACTTTCCTTTATAGTTGATTAAAATTATAATTAAAAACACACTTTTGTAATCATTTATTTCCTGCCTCACTTTTTCACTGTAATGTAATTTTCATTACAGCAAAGAGCCTATTAGTTTTATTTGCTTCTCATTTATCACAGTCTGGTGTATATCACTGTGATAGCCACATAGAGGATATCAAATATTTGCTAAATGTGTGGATGAATGAATCAATGGCACAGTATCTTGTAGGATCTAATTCTTTAAGTTTGAATTATCCATTATTGTGATAAGATTGATTAGATAAAACTGAGCTTCCTGACTTTGAATGAATGGTTCATTTTCAACTTTAAATCTTTAGCTAAGGATACTTACGCATTAGGTTTCTCTCTAAAAATTTACGTTACTTGTCTCTGTCCCAGGATATTAACTCCTTAGATTGTCAAATATGTACGAGTCAGAAGATCGACCTAATGTTACCCATGCTGAAAAATCTGCTCTGATTTTGTTTCCATTCTCATTTATTCTTAAGTGGGGAAGTTTTATTATCTCCACAACTCTACCTATATCCTGACCTACATGAATTCTCTGTTGTCTTCAATTCCACTCAGGTTCAGCCTCAGACAGAACACTGATTAACTGTGATTAATCCTAATAACTCTAGATGCTGTTTTTCCTTTGCTCTCTCCAGGGAGATTCTCATCAGCCCTTTGAGAATTTTCTTAGCTGGTTCCTAAATTTCTAGTAGTTTTAAGGCCTATGTGTTTAAATCGGGAGTGGAGATGGCTGCCAGAGATGTTGAAACACCCTTGTGGCTTTAACTTTCCTGACTTCTGACCTTCCAGGGTGTGATTTATTTCTGTACTCTTATGATTAAGCTAACACTTTCCTTCTTCATAAGAACCAGGAAAACCTCAGTTGCTAAATACGCTTATTAATATAATTTAATTTAAAAATTTTACAGATGTTGCTTAACAGTAGAAAATGTTACTTAAAAAATTAAGGGGTATTTTTCTCTTAACTTGTATTTCCCTCTTTTCAAACATATTTACCTTACTCTCCCAATAAGTTGTAAAGAAAGAGAGAGGCAGAGTATCTAATGATTGAGAACATAACTTTTTTTTCTTACACACTGGGGTTTAGTATCATGTTTTACAATTACTGCTGTTTGTACATAACCAAGTTACTTATGCAATGTAAACCTAAATTATTTATCAAATGAAAATACTAATAACAATCATAGTGCCTACATTACAGGAACACAGTGAGGGTTAATTAAATGAAAGAATATGAAAAGAACTTACCTAGTATACTGCCTCAAAAAAGCAAGGGTAAAAAGTTATTAGTTGTTATTGCATAAACGCTGCAAGCTAGCACCATGCTTTATGCTACTGGGTCAAGGGACCTAGCACAGAATGTGCATAAAATATGTTCACAATAAATGCCTATTGAGTGAGTGACTGATTGATTGATAAATTCAACCAGATTTCCAGAGTCTTTTTGTTTTGTCAGGTCTTAATGACTATCTCCCACTAGGAGAACCATTCATTACTTTCTACCAAAAATTATATAAATGCAATATTAAAGTGTACACTGAGTTTTATTTATTTTTATCATTAGCTCCTTAATGCTAAGAAAAATAATCTTTTTATCAGGGACTTAAAATAAATAAAATATTTTAAAAATACGACCCTATCTTATATTTTGTCATGGTAAAACAGGTAATCTTAGTGCAAATTCTAAGAAGTAATGTATTTTATTATGTATACATTGTTAAGTAACTATTCAATAATAGTATTTATTGTGCCTACAAAAGCCACTTGTATAAAATATCAAATAGTTGATTTGATTATAGGTAATAGATTTTATTTTATATACATAACCAAATAATTAGGGTTCACAAATATATAGACTTGTGGCAGGCACTTTCCTAAGTACTTTATATAATTTATCAAATCTAATAATTCTGACAACCAACCATGCAATGCCTTGTTTTCTTTCAACAATGCTCCAGCAACCTAAGAGGTTATAGACATAGACTTGACTTTAACTTAGTGATGTTCATTTGTAAATATATAAACAGTTAAAACATGAGTTAGCACGACAGTGGGGTTTGTGTCATGTTGTTTTCAGCTTCTGTCTGGAAAGTAGTTTGAATGGAACCTGGGCTTGATGGTCTGGGCCCCGTACCGCACAGCTCCGGGAAACACCACCTGGCATCATTTTCCCTCTGCCCGGAGGACTTCCTTTGCCATTGCTTGTAGCACAGGTGTTTGTTTAGCTTTTGTTTATCTAAAAAAAGTCTTTCTTTAGTCTGAATTTCTTTTTTTCTACATTTAATTTATTTTTATTTGTTAAATATATTTTATTGATTATGCTATTATAGTTGTCTCATTTTCCCCCCTTTATTCCCCTCCTCCTTGCACCCCCCCACCTGCATTCTACCCCCCTTAGTTCATGTCCATGGGTTATACATATAAGTTCTTTGGCTTCTCCATTTTCTATACTATTCTTAACCTCCCCTTATCTATTTTGTACCTACTATTTATGCTTCTTATTTAATTTATTTTTAGAGAGAGGAGACTGGAGTGAGTAAGAGAGTGAGAGGAACACTGGCATGCAAGAGAAATATCAATCAGCTCTCTCTCACATGCCCCTAACCTGGACCAAAACTCAGATATGTGCCCTGATGGGGAATGGAACTGGTGATCTTTTGGTTTGCAGGATGATACCCAACTCACTGAGCCACACCAAACAAGACTAGTCTGCGTTTCTGAGAGATGATTTTGCTAGGTGTGAAATTTTGAACTGATATTTTTTTTTCTTTCAGTGCTTTAAAGATGCTGTTTTTTTAAGATACATATTTTATGTTTGAGTTTAGAGTGAAGATTTTTTTCAAGCTGGGTGGCTTCAAATAAAATCAGTGGATGTGGGCACAAGTATTTGAGATTGATTAAGAAAATGTAGTAAGTATAGGAAAATAGAGAGTAGTAGATTAGTTCATCTCATTCACCTCATTCTTTTAACCCCTGGCTCTCTGTCACACATTAACTGAACCTTTAGTTGGACATCTCTTCAACTGGTTTTTTTAGACACAAACTATTTTATTTGCTTCTTGTTTCTCTGTCCATTATGTTTCAGGGTGGTCTTTTTTTGTTGTTGTTGTTTTTTGCCAATACAACATTTTTATTATTCTTTTTCACAGATTAAAAGATAAGAAATCCCTTCTGACTTCATTTCCTCTTCTTAGGTATTTTTATCCATGCTAATAACAAGACCTATCATGAATAATGAATCCAAACTTACATCTTCATACAAAATGGTTTTTTGGGGGAAGCTCCAGACCCATCAATCCTCTCACATACTTTATAATTTCACACTTGGGTAACTAACAGGCATCTCAAACTAGGCAGTCCACTGCTGAACTCTTGATTTTTCTCCCAAAATTTAGTTCCTCCAATCTTTCTTATTCCAGTTAATTACCAGTCTCTACTCATCTGCTTATATTAGCAACCTAAATGTGATATTTTTTTCTTCCTCTATGGTCACTAGCTCATTGGTTTGTACTTGGTAAATATATGTATTAAATCTGTCTACTTCTTTCTCTCGTCATTGTCATTAACCTAGTCCAAATAATCATTACTTTACTTACTTACAGTATTACAATAACCTCCTAAAATTTTCCCTGTGTAATCCTTATAAAATACCCTATCATAGCACCTAGAAGGATTATGTGTATATATAAATATGTATATTTAATGTGGATATCATTATATTACTTGTTGATTAAAATTACCCAGTGTTTTCCAACAGCAATTAGAATGTTACTCTATGTCTGCAATAGAACATAGCAGCTCCGGATCGTCTTGTACTGTTCTCCCCTCATTCACTACATTTCAGTCACTCCGGCCATTCACCTGTCCTCTCCTAATGCCCACATTCTGCACAGTACCTCTTGGGCTAGAATGCTTCCCCCCAGCTCTTTTCTTAACTTGATCTCAGCTTAAAATTTACTTTCTTTCAGAAATGTGCCTGATTATCCTCCTACCCTTCCTACCTTATAGGTTAGGTAAGTGTCTTGTGATTTATTATCACAATATACATACTTTTTTCTGGGTAGTACTTATGGTAATTATAATTAGATACTTATTTGTATAATTTTTAATTTAATGCCCAATTCTCCTGATGGAAGAGATAAAATTTGTCTCACCTATTTTTTCATCTCTATTATTTATCACAGTATTTGGCACACAGAGGATGCCAAGATTCTTTTTAATTTACAGATGAATGAATCGGTGGCACAATTTGTGATTCCATTAGCTATTAATAGGACTGATTCCTTGAATGCATAATGGACAACTGTGGTAGGGTTGGCCTCATAGATGTGGGTTGCCTGCTTGCAAATAATTCATATTCAACTTCAAACCTATGGCTACAGAGTCTACACCTTCAGTTACTTTCTAAAATAGTTGTTCTTTTGTCTAGGATTTTTGCCACTTTGGCTTACCACATCTGCCTTGATCTTTAATTCTGCTTTGATCCTTGACACTATTGCCATGACCTGTTTCATGTACACTGTGTAACATGTTCTGACTTTATGATCAAGCTAATCTTAAGTGAGAGAGTTTCATCTTCTCTATGACCCTACTTAAGTCCTGTCCCTCTCAGATTTATTTTTGTCCCATTATTTCCAACTTGTGTCTCAGTCTAAGACAGAACATTCATCAACCATTATTAATTCTAGTTAGTTCCAGCTTGATTTCTTCATTCTGTTTTCATGGAAAAGCTCGCCTTGGTCTTGTGAGACTGCTGGTCCCTGTTGGTCTAGTGCAGTGCTTTCAAACTCTACATGACATGATGCACTTGGAAACCTACTTTAAAACACAGATTGCTAGGCCCTACTCTAAGAAAGTCTTATATGTAATATTTGGGGTGAAGCCCCCAAAGATGAATTTCTACCAAGATCTTGGGTCATGATGATACTGATAATCTTGGAATTATATTTTAAATAGCATTATTCTAAGAGTTTGAGGCAAATTTGTTAAGATCTGGTATATGTTGACTGTCTGAGGGTGTGAAAAGGCAATAATTATTTTAACTTTTCTTAGATCTGTTAATTATAATTCAAGCCACCTCCTTTCTTTTTATTAAACCATCAGCTTTTTTTATACAAGCCATGAAGGCTCCTCTGCTTAGCAACTCTTTTCTATAACAAACATGGCTATTTATGCTTTCTTTTTTATATATTTAAAAGTATAATTTTATTCTGCTAACTGGTCATTGACTATAGTTAAATTGTTTTTCATTAGGAGAAGATCTGCATTTTAGTGGTTAAATACATAATGTTTCATATACCGTATCCTGGAGTTTGGTGCTGGGTCAGGCATTTATTAGCTGTAAATTCAGTTTATTTATCTGTTAAATTAGAAAGATAATAGTTAAATTAATAATAGCTGTGTCATTAACAATGGTACATTCATTGGTTTAGTAAAATAACTTGGAAAAACCTTAACACGTTGTCTGCCACACAGAAGTGCTAAAACTGTTTACTATTATTGCAGAAAAACACACTAAAATTGGCACTATATTTTATGCTTCTGTTTATTCCAGAGCATGTAGCATAAACTTGGCACAGATTAATGATCAATGAAAGCTTAAAATTATGACTTAATGTCTGTCAGAAAATTAATAAATGTAGTTTGTTTAAAATTTTTAATAACAATTGATTCAGTCAGGGTTCTCCAGAAAAACAATAAAACCAAAGAATACACATATATGTGTATATTGTATAGAAAATATATGTATACTATATAGAATATATGTATAATATATAGCGAAAATATGTATAACATACATTTTTAGATTACATATATTGAATGCATTTTTAGACTACATATATTGAATGTATATGTTTATATATTTAAAGAGATTTATTTTAAAGAACTGGAGAGTGAATGTGAAGCTGGCAAGTGTGAAATCCTTCAGGCAGGCCAGGGGCTGGAAAGGAAGCAGGAGTTGGTGCTGCAGACTTAAGGCAAATGTCTTCTTCTCTGAAAAACTTCAGTGTTTTCCCTTAAAGCCTCCAAGTGATTGGGTGAGGCCGTCCTACATTAGGGAGGTAATCTATGTTATTGTAAGTGAACTGATTTTAGATGCTAACCACACTTTACCTTTATACAAAATACCTTTATAGTAATATCTAGACTAGTGGTTGATTGCATAACTGGGCACTGTAGCCTAGCCAAGTCTATACATAAAATTAACTATCACAACTGCTTTATGTCTACAAAACAAAAATCAAATTTTCCCTTGGTATATTCTCCATTATTCAATTCAATTTCTCTCTCATAATTCTTCTCTCTACAAAAGTGAGTGAGACTCGCTTTTCAATCTTCATCATTTTGCGAAGCCTTCATCTTCACGGGAAGTACTTCCCCCTCTTTGCTCTCATAGTCAGTGTGACTGTCCTGCCTCCCTCCTGGGCTACATTCTCTGTGCACGTATTCAAATTTTTGCTGAGTGTGCCTTGATTGCAGGGACTATGGTTCCTTTTTTTTCTGTCCCCTACACAAACTTTTCATCATGGCATTCAAGAGCCATTTGAACTTATTAAATCTACCAGCAAAAAGTTTTAAATACTTGTTTTATTAATGATGTAACACACAGGTCACTTCATTTGAAGGGACAACATTTTTAAAGTGTAATATATTGGCAGATTGCCCATTCTTTGTTTTAAAAATGATATGATTCACTAAAAATTCAATATTTAACAAATAAGATATGTAAAAATTTTAGCAATATATCATGTGGATAAAATATCAGAGAGGGCATATTTTTAATGACAATATTATGAGGGTTTTTTTGTGCGTGTTGTTTTGTTAAATTTCTTCTTTTTATTTTTATACTGTAGTTTTCCCATTACCATTTAACACCCTTATGTCTCCCTGCCCCCTGATGAGTTATTTTATTTAAATGATATATTTTCTCACCAGCCACTCAAGAGAAAAAGCACACTTGTTCATTTTCAAATTCAAGGGGCAGGCTATAAAACAGCAGGAACTGAGACTATTCAGCAATCCATCTATCTTGAGAGGAATAAAACACTATTCCACTCTGTACTGGCTGGCACAACTCTTCACCCACAATCCACTATTTAGATACACAAACAAACTGGCCTTTGTGTTTGGTTCATGCTGTCACCCAGACATCACTCTCAAAGCACTTCAGTGACACAAAAATAATGTTGCTCCAACAGGCATAGTTTTAAAATATTTATGAAAAGTGTTGCTCAAAGAGAATATTTATCTTACTTGGCTTTCCCATTGTGCAATAACAGGGATATTAAACTAAACCCCTTATTTTGTCAAGATTTTAAATATTTTCTCATTTCATATACATCTAGGTAAAAATCCTAATTTGTGGAACATTTATTAGATATGTATTAAAGAAATTATCAAAATTTATTCTTATGAGATTGCTCCTTATTCCACCCCCATCCAGGTTTTATGTTTCTAATCTAATAGACACAGATGTAAACAACAGAAGCAATAATGTGTTACAGGTGGGATGATACACATAAGGACTTGAGTAGAGGAAGTAATAAGGATTGACGGGTATAATTTCCCTGAGAATGTAAGGAAGAAGAAGTTCAGAAAAGTTTTCATTAAATTGAATGTTGGAATAGAGTAGATATTTTCCAGAAAAATAAGGTGGGGGACAAGGAAATTTTTCAGAAAGAGAAAGTTACATAAAAGAAGCACTTAAGAATGACAGAGCTTGGCTTATTCTATTTAAAGCAGGGGTGTCAAACTCATTTTCATGAGGGGCCACATCAGCCTCACATTTGCCTTCAAAGGGCCAAATGTAATTTCAACTCCTTAACAGTTAAGCAGTTACATTTATACAGTCCTAGAATTATTTCGGCCCTTTGTAGGCAACTGCGAGGCTGATGTGGCCCCCGGTGAAAATGAGTTTGACACTCCTGATTAAAGAATTGTAGATGGTCTCCTTTGCTGTGCAAAAACTGTTTAGTTTGACATAGTGCCATTTTTTTTAAAAGACAATCTACTAAATAGAAGAAGATATTTTCCAAATGATACACCTGATAAAAAGTTAATATCCAATCAACTAAGCCTCACTGGTCAGGGCACAAAATTTCTTTAAAGAATATTAGTAAATTGAATCCAGGAATATATAAAAAGGATAATGTATCATAACCAAATGGGGTCTATTCAGGGAAATGAGAGGTTTGTTAGTGTTTCAAAGTCAATGTAATGTCCATATTAAAAAATGAAGGAGAAAAAATTTTTTAAAAGTTAATATCCAAAATTTACAAAGAACTCAAACAAATCAACACCAAAACAAAAATGGAGTTTAAAAATGGGCGGAGGACACAGACACTTCTCCAAAGAAAATATAAAGATGGCCAACAGATATGAAAAGATGCTCAACATCACTAATCATAAGAGAAATTCAATTTAAAACCACAGAGATATCATCTCACACCAGTCAGAAAGGCTATCATCAATAAATCAACAAGTGAGTGCTGGTGAGAATGTGGAGAAAAGGGAACCCTAGTACATTGTGGTGTGAATGCAGACTGGAGCGGCCGCTGTGGAGAACAGTGTGGTGTTACCTCAAAAAATTAAAAATGGAACTGGCCTTTGGCCCAGTGATTCTGCTTCTGGATATTTATCTGAGTTAACAAAACATCAATTTAAAAGAATAAATGCATCCCTTCATTCATCGCAGCATTATTTACAATTGCCAAGATATGGAAGCAACCTGAGTGTCCATCAATAAATGAGTGGGTAAAATATATTACAAAAATGAAAGAATGGATAAAAAATGGCAGTACACATACCATGGAAGGTTACTTTGCTATAAAAAGAAAAAGATCTTACCATTTGCGACAGTGTGTGTGAACTTAGAAGGTATTAGGCTAAGTGAATGTCAGTTAGATTAAGACAAATACCATATGATTTCATTTATATGTGGAATGTAAAAAATGTTAAACAAAAAAACAAAGAACCAGACTCATAGATATAGAAAACAGGCTGATAGAAGCCCAAGGGGTGGGGAGTTGGGAACTGGATGAAAAAAGCAAAGGGATTAAGAAGTACAAATGGCTAGTTACCAAACAGATGCAGGGATGTAAAGTACAGCATAGGAATTATAGTCAGTAATTCTGTAATAACTATGTACTCGCATGGTGTCTCGTGGGTACTTGAAATGACAGAGAGAAGACTTTACACAGTATATAATTGTCTATCCACTAAGCTACACACATGAAACTAATACAAACTAATACTGAATATAAACTGTAAATGAAAAAAAGGAATGGTAGAGAATGAAGCATCAGGAAGAGTGGAAGAGAAAAACAAGGCATTATTTTCTTTTTAAAAAATTTTAAGTTGTTTTATTATTTTTAATTGAAATCTTATTTTTCAATTACAGTTTACATTTAACATTACTTTGTATTAGTTCACAAAGCATTATTTTCTATCCTATAAATTTAAAAATTTGATATCCAAGTCCAATGTGTTTCATGATCTGGTTCCACATTTCCTGTACAATCTGAATTTATTCACCAAGTAGGTGCTAAATAAATATTTATTTAATGAACACACAAATGAATAATAGTTCCTTGTGTATATAGGTGTCTATATGCAAGGAACTTTACCAAGGTTTATGGAGTGTAAAAACAAACAGCTAAATCTAAAAAAAAAGCAATCAAGACCTCATAGTTAAATAAGAAATATGACTGTTAATTGTAAATCAAGATAGAAAGTAATATAGCTGATGTCTTTGGAAACTAAGAATATGTTGCTCCCACTTCTCTACAGTTAAGCCTGTGTCTTCCATACTCTCTGTACCCAGTCTGTCCATTCCTACGTTACGGCTCTGGTCCACAATATTTTCCCTGCCCTGCCTGTTAGTGCTTTCATTCCCTTCTTTTACACATCTGTGTTTCACCTGTGTCAAAGAGAAGAGAAGAAAGACAAATGACAGTGATTAGGGGTTTCTGTTTTTACTGAGCATTCTAGGTATTTTATATAAAACATTTTATTTAATTCTCATACCTTTTGAAGTGAGTAAACTAGGCATTGCCCCCTTGTTTTACCATGATATCCACGTCTGATTCAAAGAGGTTAAATAATATTCTAAGAAAATATAAACAGTGAATGGAGGAGCTGAAAGCTGAGCCCAGTTCTACCTCTTTTCTGCCCAAAGCCCAGCTCACATGTTTTCTGTAGGTATCATTCTCTTAGCACACCACCCTCAGCAGTACTCTCTCTGAGTTTCCACGGTCAGCACCTCACAGCCTAACACTTAACTTGTTTCTAATAATTCTTCATGTTAATTTCATCCTCTTATGTGGATTATGTAATATTTGATGGATGCAACCACATTTTATGTTGCTTCTCATCACCCTTCACTAATAAAACCGTCTCTCGCAGTGATGAACCTTCAACCATTGCCAGTGTGGGCAGGTTATTTTATGCTATGTAGTGCATTTTCAGAGTCAATTCTTACATATCTTAACAAAGTACTATCTGTATCATCTCATCATTCTACTATGAGTACTCTGTCGGCCTGCATGAACTATGTACTTCACAGGCATTTGTTAAAGTTAAAAATCATAATGTATGTAAATGAACGTAACAGGCATTACAGTGACTAAATATAGGTACATGATTATAATATATAAAGAAATAATCTACTTGTATTTCTTAGTTCCTACCAAATTTATCCCTCAGCTAATGCACTGACTAAATTAATGTCTCTTTTTTGAAAGAAAAAGTCAATGCCCATGTGTGGTTTAATGGGTCTGCTAGGGAAAAGGGTAGAACTTTGAGCACAAAGAGCCTCAGTTAGTCAAGCACTGGAAATCTCACACCCTCATACCAAATTCAGGATGCACAGAAAAGTAATTGAAGTGAGCAATGACTCTGCCTATACTTACAGCTAGGGCGAGGTGATAAACCATTTCTGCAGGCAAAATAATGACATGGATTTAAGCAAAATCAAAGGTAACCATCACCATTTTTAAAATGATCACCTTTTTTGTCTCAATTATTCCTCAATAGAAAAGATTTTAATGACCAACTTTTCACTTGTTCAAATGTAAAAATGAACCAGTTGATAAACTATGTATATCATATGTATCATATATAAAAATAATTTTAAATTTGTCAACTATAGCATTTAAAAGGGTAGAAAATGATGAATTCTAGCCATAAGTAATAAAAATGGTTTTAACCAAATAAAATAAAAATTTGAGGAAAATGTTCCTTCCTAGCCTCAGCCATAGACTAGTGAGAGCCTCTTTTCCAATCTGTGTCTAAAATAATAAAGGCAGGGATTCATTGTGTGGAGGCCATCCTAGGCTAGCTGAGAATAACAGTCCAATCCTTAACTGTTGCAAAGAAGCCTCCCTTAAGTCTGCATTTAGATCATTGTTAGGAAATAGGAAGAAATGTTTTTCTAGTATCTTTATGTAACATAGAATAAATTTTAAAAGAAGCTTCAGAAAGAGTTAGTGAGAAGGATTTATGGAGAAAAAAAGAGATTCACACTTCTCCGCTCTCCTCTTGGGTGGTGGTAGCGTGAGGAGAGGCAGACAGAAAGCCCTCCCTTGAGATTTCCAAGTGATTTTGAACATGTATTGCTGACTCTCCTTTCCTGCTTACAGGTTACTGAGCAGCAGATCTTTCCAGTGATGCCAGGGCCTGGGGACTTGCCATCAATGAGATGCCAAAAAGTACAGAGTGGGAGAAGAGAGCAGTGTCCATACTAGTTTCCCATGTGCCTTAGTGATGCACAGAGAGAACTGTGAGTTTCCTGCTGGTTTAGATAGTCCACAGACTGTAGTTGCAGGCTCTGGCCCAGGGATCAAAGTTTTGTAAGAGGTATCCTGGTAGAATGAAGTGATGCTATCGTAGAAGTGGTAACAGCTCACTTGGGGTAAGAGGGGAACATGGCTTCCTAACCATAGATTGCTCCCTTCAGGAAGCTGTGGAGGAGACTCCCTGGCTCCTGAAGTTCATCTCCATTACCCTTCAGAGGCAGCAAAGGACATCAAATGGATATGACAAATGCCAAAGACCAATGAGGGGAGAGGTAGGCCTTAAGAACAAGAGTCCTACATATTATACAAGTCTGTCATACACTAGAATTTGCACCTGTGAAAGAATCTCCGAAACACGGTGAGAAAAAGGTCACCCTTTTTCTGTTTCACGAATGCAGTATAATCTGACACTAGCTTCATCAGCAGCTGGGACACACTGGGGTGCTTATAACACTTTTCTTTCTAAATGTATAATTATTTAATTTATATGAATTGGTATTAAGTCAGATCCCTATCACCCCACATTTCTACAATTATATTTTCAAGTTTAACAGAGGAATTTTTATTTATATCTGAAATATTTTATCTTGTTGGCTCAAGCTCATTTTTATACTTGTTGCAACAGGTGTGGGTCTGGGTACTGATTCAGTCATTGAAAACATTAGTTACTGCATCACATAATGGCAATTTGTTGTTATATTTGACTTTAATTTTCCATGCTTGCGTTGTATTCTATAGAATATGATTTAGGCTACCATTAGCATTGTATAAACCTAGAACTACCACTCTGATGCCAAATCTAACAAAGAACATAAAGAAAAAATATAGATGTGGCCATAGGTGCTAAATAATAAATAGAATCTCAGCAATTCTAGTTCCAAAAGAATTAAAAGAGTACTCTTTGGGGTGAAAGAGCAGTTTGATGTTATGAAATCTATACATTTATTGTAATACTGTGCAGTAAAGAGAGATTTCTCAGTAGTGTGGACAGTGGAGAGGAGAGAACGCAGAAGCCAAGCACTGAGGGACCACAGCCACTAGACTCACTCAGTCATGAAGTGTAGGCTGTTAACCACAGCCTTGGGTGGCACTCAGGTGTGAACTTCGGCAAAGTGATAGATTTATACATCAGGGGTCTGAGGCAGTAGTTCAAGATTAGATTGATCAAGAAATGTTAAAGCAACGAATATCCATAGAGTAAATTTAAAAAGTAAAAATCTCACAAATGTTCATAGCATGTTCTTAGCAAAATGTACATAAATATGGAAATGTTACAAGGATATTAATTTCTAGGTAGAACATTAGAAAAAACTATGTAACCATGAGAAATGGCATAATTATATAAGGTACAGCATTAAAAGAATGTTTTAGAAGAATTTGTGGCATGGAAACACAATAAAAGATGAAGTAAAAATAATAGGATATCAAAATTTATGTATACACTGCTCCAAAATATCTAAAGGTATTAACAAAAGTTTTTCTATGAGATATAAGGTTATAAGCTATTTCTATCATTTCCCAAGTTTTTCAGAGTAAGTCTGCATTTTTTAAACTAAAGAGCTCCTCTAATTGAGCACTTAGACACTTTTTCGCTCTACTCAGTGGCAAAGTCCAGACAGGCATGTTTCTTTAATGCATCTCCTCAGGGGCAGGTTTATTGCTTGTTACACCCTTAGTTTTTGAGTGTTGTCATTGAGGGTCCCGCCTCTCTGAGAGACTCGTCTCTCAGACTCCAACTTGGGCTAGCCACAGGCTTCATCTTTTGTTCTCCGCTTCACCCTTGCTTACCTCAGGGTTGCTACTTTCACCTCATTTTTGTCCTTTTGGGATTCTTCTTACCATTTCAGAAAAACATTTTTAAGTGTATTTTCATAGAGTTGTTTTAATTTAACAGCTGCCAAAAAGGGAACTCTCCATATATTTTTAAACCCACCCAAATTCATTCTTAAAAATTGAAATAATACAGTTCATTGCCTATATAATGAGGACTTTACACCTTAAGTAAAACTGTTACCAAAGTACTAGCTTTTCCCCTAAACATCTAAATGCATTTAACAAGTACTGTTTTTGAAGGCACCGATGTCAAGAAAAGCAGCAGACTACGGGTAATATGCTTCACACTTTAAATCCCTATCTTCTAAAAATATTCTGATAGCGCTGTAGAAAGACTCTCCGTCAGACTCTGAATGCAGAAAGAATAATTGTCTCTGAGAATCAAATTCTAAGAAATTCAAAGCCTAACTTTGTAGTCTTCATACAGCCTTTATATTGTCAATAAAAATAATTAAGCTCAAATATGCATTTAGAAAGTATATCTTCTCTTACATTTATAAAGTTCCACATTTTCTTGATGATACTTATGAGCAATCATGATCCACTCAAGTAACTGTGTATGGTGTTGGATGGGTACTGGACTTACTGGGATGGTAATTTCACAAGTTATATCAGTGTCTAATCACTATGCTGTTCACCTTTAACATAATATTGTATACCAATGACAATTGAAAGAAAAGTAAATCTGGATCCACTCCATCAGAAGAAGTAATCCCATTTTTGTGCTTCCACATTAAGGAATTACACTATGTTGTAATACTTTGCTTATACATTTTTTATTAGACTGAGAACATCTTGAGAAGATAAGTCATATTTACTAAAAGTATTGTGATAGGGCCAGAATTTACCACTGGATTTACCTACTGGACAAGCATTTGAAAATTTACCCTGAGTAAAGATGTTTAGTAAAATGTAAGAAGGTTATAATTCTGTAGCATATATAATTTCATCCTTTATTTTTGTATTGGAAAAGAGCCTGTTATAGTATCATAAAAACATTACAGTGTTATGGGCCAGTATTACTGAGAGACATCACTCCAAATGAAATAACTTATAGCCTAAGTAGAGTTTCCCTTCTTCTTTCTCTCCCTGTTTATCATATTCCTCTTTCATTACACAGTAAATGAATGAGTGTTTTGACTCTAAAATAAAAGTGCTTTTAAATTGTATTTTACCTGAAGTATTGTTTACAGGATAATGATAATGCCCAACAGAAAAAAATATGCTTAAAGTAAGGGAAGTAACATTGTCAGCATTTAAAATAAATGTTTTCCATTTACTTACTTTTAAAAATCAAAATTATATTGTCAAACAAAGATCCCAAACAAACAAAATCTTTGAGAATTTAGTTAGGCATAGAAAGCATGATTATTATACAGGGCTCATCATCTGACATCTACTGTTGAATCTTACATAGCCCTCACTGGGAATGGAACCAGTAACCTTTCACTTTGTGGGGCAATGCCCCATGGGTCAGGGCTGTACTCACTCTTTCATAGTAAACTACCCACTCTAAAGTCTTTAATAAATACAGTTAATGAAATCAGGACCCGATTGTCACCTCTTTTTTTCATTTAATTTACTACGACCTATAGGAGATAAGAATGTTAAGTTCCCATCAATTCTTCCAATACAAAAGAGAGAAACCAAATGTATTCTACTCTTTAACAAAAAAAAATTGAATTTTTTAAACCCTTTTCCATAGGAGAAAACTTAAGATTATCTCTGTTCTTCCCTTTCCTTAATTTTTTACCCTGTTGATCATAAAAAAAAAAAACTGTCATATTTGCTTGTGTTTACATTTCTGGCAATACTATGCCTCCCTATTTCCACTGCTTCTAGCATGATTAGGCCATCGCTTCATGCCTAGACAGGACTAGATACTTGTCAATGTCCCTCCTAATTCTAGTATTTTTATCGTTGTTGTTAATTTTTAAAAAATGATACCTTGAGCAAATTGTTGATTCTTATATTCAGCTACAACAGTAAAAATGTAACTTAGTAGTTTGCTGGTAGAAGACATTGGCGATGAAACTAGAATAATCAATTTTATCCACCAAAATATGCTTATAACCTTTTAACCTTGGTCTGCTCTGGCTATATAATTTTTATTACATTTTCCTCAAATTCTCTTCATTCCAATTTGTCACTCTGGGAGAGTGCATATCTATTTCATCAGCTTCTATGCTTTTGTTAGTGGTCTTCATACAGCAAAGATTTCCCTTACTATCTTCTCAACCCAAACTTCTCAGAGTGCTGCTTAACACTTATCTTTTCAAGGTGGTTTAAAATAGTGGGAAGAAACCAAAACTTGGGTTTTAGATAGATTTCAGCTGGTAAGTATGCCACTTAGCAGCTCTATAACCTTAGACAAGCCTCAGTTTCCTCATCCCATAATGCGATTAATGATAACAACAATAATAATACTTTTGCTTTATGAAATTGAGGATTATATGACATAAAGCATATATAAAATGTTTAGTAGAGTGTCCGAATTATGACATTAAGTAAATAGTATTGTTACTGCTGTTGACATTATTATTATTGTTATTTTTGTTAATTCAATGAGATGTCCCCATCACACCATTTCACATTTGATAACTTCCTTCTGCTAACTCAGCAATACTGAGCACTAAACTATTCAGGAATAGTTTGTCTTTCATTGCTCTGTGCATTTGCACATTGATTTATTTGTATGGATATTTTCAGAGTGAATACTGAGAGGTCATTTAACAAGTACTCATCAAACAGTCTATCACATGTTTTGATATTTTTTATAATTGAAAAATATTATGAAATGATAAAATGGAACCAATATTGTTGAGTGTTTTTCATAGACCAGAAATATTCCAGGAGCTCAGTAAGTAGAAATATGTTTGAATATTCTATTACATGCAATTGTGCTACGTAATTTTATTTCTTGAAACCAAAATACTCTCACACACACACACACACACACACACACACACACACAAATGAACAGCTTACCTTAATGTTCTGAATTCAGCTTCAGAAATGATCCGAAGTGGATATCTATAAATCAATAATGATAAAATTACAGTTAGCTTAAAGATAAAGAGGTTTCTACTTTTAACAATTATTTTTAATATTTTTCTACAATAACTTATAGTGTAATCAACTAGAAGTTTATATTTGTAGTTTTGAACATTACAGAAAATTTTGGCACATTTGTATAACACCTTTACAGGATCAGTAAATTTATTTTTCTAAAGATTTTATTTATTTATTTTTAGAGAGGGGAAGGGAGGGAGAAAGAGAGGGAGAGAAGCATCAATGTGTGGTTGCCTCTTGAGCGCCCCCTACTGGCTGCCTGGTCCATAACCCAGACATATTCCCTGACTGGGAATTGAACCAGCAACCCTTTGACTCACAGGTTGACACTCAATCCACTAAGCCACACCAACCAGGGTGCAATCAGTAAAACTTTTAAAATAAAGGAATCTGACATTTTTGTGGCTTGCAAAGACAATTGATAGTTTATATCTATGAAATATTATCTTATTCAGTATTATTGAGTTGTACTGAAAAATCTTAAGTAAATCCATAATAACACTGCTGAGATAGACTCATTTTATAATACTGAATATTAGTATTTATGTTCACAAATACTGGAATTTATTTTAGAGGAGCCTGAATATACACCATATACACTATATATAAACTGTCTAAATGAGGTCTGTCCAGAAAAAGTTCTGCCATTATTAATATAGTGAGAATGGTTGGCCTGACATTAATGTAACCTGGCAACCAAAGCCAGTGGACTGAAATGCACATGTATGAACAATGATGAATTCACTGTACTAGTCAGTGGGGGCAGTAGATGCCATTGAATGGGCATGTGTACTGTGTGGCTGTCACATTGAAAATGACTAAGCAAGTAGGGCAATGCATCTGCATCACATTTTTTGTGTTAAGCTTGAACGTTACTCTGGGGAAACTATTCATATGATTCAGAAGGCTGCAGCTATGGTGATTGGCAGCTTCATCATGACAATGCACCTGATCATACATCACATCTTGTGCAGAGCTTTTTGGCAAAACATCAAATCACCCAGATGACTTAGCCCCTACAGCACAGATTTGGCACCCTGTGACTTTCTGGCTTTTCCCAAAACTAAAATCACCTTTGAAAGGGAAGAGATATCAGATTGTCGATGAAATTCAGAAAAATACAATGGGGCAGCTCATGGTGACTGGAAGAACTGTGTGAGGTCCCAAGGTGCCTACTTTGAAGGGGACTGAGGTCTCATCATCCTATGTACAATGTTTCTTGTATCTTGTATTTTCTTCCATAAATGTCTCTATTTTCATATTGCATGTCTGCATATCTCTGGACATATCCCGTATGTTTGTACACATATTAATAGATGGACAACATGGTGATATGTATTCTCACAGATGTACATTTAAGCAAAGCAAACAAGTAGATCTGAGACATTTGGTAAAGGAAATAAAGTACTTGCAGGCAATCAAATGGATAAAATTCAACCTAACTGATGTACCAGTGATATTAACAACAAAAACAGCAACAAAAATTCTGTGTTGAGATTTATAGTTCATAGAACACTTTTTCACATTCTTCCTCAGGTCCTCAGTAACCCTCATAACCATAAATGTGTTCCCTTCTAAATACAAGCAGTGTAAACTTGGTCTGAATTGACACAGAGGTAGTTAAATAAGAAGCTTGTCCCATCAAGTGCACATTCTGAGAGTAGCATTTACATTTAAAATACATACATTTGTTTATGTTCCTTCATAAACAAAGCACAATTATAAGATCTATTTTTCATACAGCTGAATCTTGTCCCTCCCCCAGAATGATGGCAGATATTAATCAAATAATGACACATATTGATACATAACTATGCTATATTAAATGTCATGAAGAAGTTTCTTATAGTACTTTCAGTGTAGTGGAAATTCTGGTTTAGTCTAAAGAGATCAGGAGAGACTCACAGGGCATAAAATTTTAGCTAAGGGTTATCAGGCAAAGACAGAGCAGACAAGGGAGAGGGTGCCCATTTTAGGAGGACTGGCAGGTGCAGTGCACGAGGCATGAGGCAGCGTGGGGCTGGTGAGAAGCAGGAAAAAGGCCCTCAGGGCTGAAACAGACATGGAGAGATGAGTCAGGGCGCATAAACCGAGAGAGGTTAGGCAGGGCCATGGCAGGCTATGAAGTAGATTTGTTTTTATCTCACATACTACAGGAAGCCAATGAAAGTATTTATGCAAAGGAGTGAGTTAATCAGATCTCCTTGAAGAGGGGATCTCTGTTGAAGGGAAGAGAAAGTAGAGAAATAGTGAATGTAGGAACCAAGTTCAGGAAAGAGAGATAGTGACATTGACTTGAGTATTTGCTAAAGAGATTGAGAAAATGGCTTGTTTTAATAAGTTTTGGGGAATACAGTATAATCTGTGCCTCTTGCTTGAGTGTAAGTTCTATGAAAATTTGTATTTATTTTACACTGTTACATCCTCTGCTGCAATGCTTTGCACATAGTAGATATTCAAAAAGAGTTTTTAATGAATGAATGAATGGTAGAAAGGGCATAGGAAACTGGAAAGCATAGGGATTTCATGAAAGGGTACTATTCACTGTGTTAAAAATCATTAGAAAGATTCCAGTCTGCAAGTGAAATCATGAATTTAGATATAGAGAAACTACACTTGAATTGCTGTTAC
The DNA here is from genome assembly GCA_004027475.1 of Anoura caudifer. Classification (NCBI taxonomy): domain Eukaryota; kingdom Metazoa; phylum Chordata; class Mammalia; order Chiroptera; family Phyllostomidae; genus Anoura; species Anoura caudifer. The sequence continues at coordinate 8,935 of PVKU01010842.1, read as the reverse complement.
AAATTTAAGTGGAGATATGAGGTAGGAAATTTTAAGTGTCTAAAGCTTGGAAAATTGATTTGACTGGAGATATAAGTTTGGAAGTAATAGGAATATCAGTGACATTGAAGCAATGGGAAAGGATGCAATATCTATGAGGGGAAAATAAATTAAAATGCCAACTGAATATTTGCAGGCTCTTACTATGTATTAAGAACTCTTCTAGGGTTTTACATGGACCAACCCATGTAAAACCACGTATAATAACCCTGCATTATTATAACGATTAACCCTGTTAATCGTTATAATAACCCTATAAAGAATATTCTATTTTTGCCCCACTTTAAAGCTGAGAAAAATCAAAGCACAGATAAATTATACAACTGGCCCAAATTCACACAGCTAGGAAAAGGCAGAAGTAGGGTGTAGCAGGCAGAATTCTAAGAGGGCCTCCAGCATTCCCAACCCTTGGAGTGCATACTCTGCACCGTTTCCTTTCCTTTGTGGGGCAGAATCTATAAATGTGATGGGATATAATTCCCAACACTCAGTTACTAATCAGCTGATTTTGAGTTCATCAAAATTAGCAATAAAAACAGGTGATCCCTTTAAAAGCAACTGGCCTTTCTGATACCAGAGACAAGCAGTGTGAGAGGCTCACATAAGGGGCTATACTGCAAAGATCACAGGTAGCTTTTAAGAGCTCAGAGTAGCCCCAAGCCAAAAACCATCAACAATATGGGGACCTGAAACCTACAACCACAGGAAATGGAATTCTGCCAACACAAATGAGCTTGGAAGAGTATACCTGAAGCCCCAATGAGCCCTTAGACCAAGCCTAAACTTTGATATCAGCCTGTTAATACCCTGAGCAGAGGACGCAGGTGAACTCCACGCAGATTTCTGACCTACAGAACTGTGAGATACTAAATGAGTGTTGTTTTAAGACACAAAGTTTATGGTAATTTGTTAGACAGCTATTGAAAACTAAAATACATAATTAAACCTGGGTAGTCAGTTTACACAGCCTGTGCTGTTAAAGACTTAGCTATACTATATATGGCAAAAGAGTTGGGAAAGCGAGCCCTGAAGAATACAGACATTTAAAGAAGGGGCAGGAGAAAATAAACCAGCAAAGGAGACTGAAGAGAAATAAAGAAACACAGGAAAACCCAAGAGCTCCTGGCATGACCAAAGTCAAGAAGGAGGATCTTTGGAAGGAAGGGCTGTGAGTGAGCAAGAGTGTGGAATGCTGATGAGAGCAAATCAGAGGAGGAATGAAATATATTCACTGGATTCCATAAGACAGAGGAGGCTGATAGTGGTTTTCTTCTGGTTCATTACAAAAAATGGAGTTTGTATTTTAGAAACCCTTTTGTTTTTTTAATAAAAGGGAAAAATTATGTGATGAGTTGGGGGAAAGAAATTGTTTTCTAGACACATTTTTATTATTTAATATTTTCATACAAAAGAATTATAGAGGTTTTCCTCAAGAATTAGAGAAAACTTGTCAATTACAGCAGACTTGAAAAGTAAATCAATTGAAATATTGTCTTGTCACAACATTGAACTTCAAGGATGAACAGTCTCTTATGTTACAGGGAAAATTATGTCCAAGTCATATTCTAAAGAATATGTAATCTTACAAGATGTCTAATGTAAAATAATAGAGGGAAGAGAACAGAGAGCCTTTGATTTCCAAATCTCAGTTACATTGATCATCTTCATTGCTGCCAAGGGAAAAGCATTATTTTCTCCTGAAAACTAAATAAATAAAATCAGATACAGAAACCAAAATATAAACAAGCATTAAATAAATCAGTAAGGATCCACTTTGACAAGAATAGAGTACAACTGAGAAATCAGAGTGCATAAAGATAATTAAACTTGGGGCCTTTTGTGCTGCTCACTCACCTAATGAAGTTGCTTTGGGGTTCTCTTGTTCAGTACTTCACTATGGTGACTAATTTATGGAAGGCTAAAATAACAAGGACCAGCTCTCCTCTCATCCCACATAAGATATTAAAATAACAAAATGTATACTACATTTAAGTTGTTATTATACAGAGGAAAGATATTTGTCTCCAATGAAACCATTAGGAAAAGCAGAGCAAAGTTCTCTCAGAGATCTCTCTGAGACTCATTGTGCTCAAGATGGGATTGGACCATTTTCAACAGATGAATCTGAAGAGAGATTTATATTTTCTCTTTTGAATGATCAAGACAAGTGACCCACAGAACAGAGATCTGCATGTGAGTGCAGTGCTAGTGGGTCTTCTGATGGCTCCATGTCTGATCTCGCCTTGGGGTCTCATCTAAGGCCTTTTGTCTCACATATGGTTGTGAATTCATGTGCTCCCAGTGCTTCGTCTATCTGTTCAAAGATGGTTTAGGAGGTCAAGTACAGTCCTTGCTTATATTTCAAGATCAGCGTTCCTTTTGCTGCTCACTCACATTTCAAGGATCTTGAATGTGTTTTACATCCAGTTTATTTTTATGTGTTTGGCTCCCACTTTCAGCCATTTACGGATGACACAGCGCTGGCTACTAGGGGTACCATTAATGAGCATGCGATTGTTCCCCTCTGTAAGACACAGCCTGGTTCATTAATTAGCAATACCATCTTCATAGAGAAAAGAGATTTCTTGCATCAAATATTTTAAAAGGGAAAAATCCACCCTTTGGTGTGATCAGTTATTCCAAGAAACACATCACATTTTCCTACTCAATGAGCCCTAACCCTCTAACCCAAAACAGGAGGCTTCAGCTGAGTGCTTTGACTTCACTTAAAGTTCTCTTTTGATTCATAGAATTTTCAGATGAAATTTACAATGATACTTGGGTTTTTTTTCTCCCAGAAGGATACTCTATGAAAACATGAGACAAAAAAAAAATTCAAATTTTATTTTATATATTGGATATCCTAAAACCATATCATAGTTTCCCATATTATTGATAACTAAGTAATTTCTTGGCTGACATTTCAAATCTTTCATCTCAAATATTCCAAGTCCTTATGCCCTTACATTTCAGATTATTTGTTATTGTTTCCCAATTGAGATGCACACACAACAAGTCTATCTGTCATCTGGGTAGCACACCTGTCTTATACAAACTATGAAATAGATGGCTTCTTGTCCAGCCTTGAGAACTTCTTACAATGTTCTCCAAACTATGTTTTTTTGTGTGTTAAGCTGCATTGTACATAAATATTTCACATTAGTTTCTAATTACTTCACATTCTAGTATATTTGAATATGCTGTTTGTTTTGGTGAGTGGTGCACCTGGTATAATAACAGTGCAGAGTATCTCTGCCACATCCCTGTACTGCATATTCCTTTATAAGCTATTGTCCCCCAGAAGGTAACTTTTAAGCTTTGTAGCACCATGGCCTAGAATAGGATATAAAATACTGTATAGAACACACTTTGGCTAAAGCCCTTTCAGGAGAAAGATACATGGTCTGTAATATCTTAAGACTCCATACTAAATTCTAACCTCAAACTCCTTAGAATTGCTCCAGAACTACACCTACTCTGGGGAGAATTAACTTTCTAGCCTAAAATGATTCCTCATAACAATGGCAGCAATACGTACCAGAACTAGATAGCTCTACTATTTAACCTTTCATAATCCAGCCAAAATGAGTCCTGGTGTACTTTGTACCTAGATTTTATATCAGTAGGAAAGATATTTTCTATAATCAATTTCTTCTTTCAAAAGAGACTTAACTCCTGCTCCCATTTTCATTTAAGTTTAAGGATTTTCTATTTTGGATCCCAAAGTTTTTCTTTACTGAGTCACAGTTAATAATAGGAAAATTTAACTTTCATGACTTGATTCTAAGTAAAAGGAAACTTCTTGGAGGGTATACTTATAATTAAGGTCAAATCCCTGGCCTTTGATATTTTGGACCTTGGAAAGTTGGATGAAAACAAAAAAATATCTCTTAAAGCTTGCTATGTATTTTCCTGCTCCATACTAATTATACCCTTAGATACAGCTACACATCCAAATGACAGCAGACAACTAAATTTTAAATGATAAGTTCACTTGGTAGAAGTCTTCGAAGTGTCAGGTAAAAGAAGGTGAGAAAGTTTAAATTTTTATTCATTTTAAAGAATGAGAAGTAACACAGAAGAAACTGTTAAATAATTCAAAACAAGTAGATGAGGAATTGAGTATTAAATAGACTTTTGAAGTATACATTGAATTAATTTGACATATTTTACTTAATAAACATAATCTTTATAATAAAAACAGTTACTATAATTAGGAAACTTACTAAGCTTTTAACAGACTTTATTGTAAGAAAAAAAATCTTATAAAATGAGTTATTTTCCATGTAAAAAGTATGGTTTCAACTACTGTCTTTAATGAATAAATAGGTAATCATAGAATTCCCTGAATTTTAATTAAAAAATTGTTTCCAACAGAGAAAAAGTTAGTCACTGGGTCTTCAAATGCATGAGGATCTTTTGAGTATTACATGGACTTCCCCCTCACCCAGTATAATTTTTTAATGTCAAAAAAAGAAAAAAGATAATTTTTGAAAAGATTATTTATTATAGGAAACATTTATTGTACTAGGTAGTGCCAATAAAAATCTGGTGAAAAGAGCAGGTTGCCTTAGGGTTTTTGTTTCTATTGTTCTGTTTTTAACAAAGCCCAAGGAACCGTGCATGTTTAAGGCAGCATGCTGCAACCAGGTTTCATCGCTCATCTATAAAAAATATTTTGGAAGGAAAAATATGACTCACCCTAATCCAGTTAATATTGTCCGGGTTTTTTTTTCTACATGTAGAATAGAGCAAAAAGGAAATTCAAGTGAATTAACATTTTAAAAGGGAATAAAAAGGCAAGGACCAACAAACTTTTTATGTAAAGAGCCAGATAATAAATATTTTGGGTTTGGTGGACCATAAAGTCCCTGTGACAATTACTCTACCATTGTAGTGGCAAATTACACCCTAATGTGTAAATAATGTGGGAAACATTATTTACAAGCAAAATATTATTTACAAACACAGCACACGGGCTGAATCTGACCTGTAGTTCGCTGGTCCTGAAATAAGAGAATGTTATAATATGATCACCATGTAGAAATGATGAAGCCACAACATGTCCTTTTAAGTCCGTTAAAAGCCTTCTCATCATTTTGTAAAAATAGCACTTTTCTTCTGGTTCTTTTAGAATGTTCTTAAATAAAATATTCTCAAAGATAATATTTTTAGAACTTATAGTGAGCTACTAAAACCAACAGTATTTTCATCTTATCTTTACATTAGTATAAGAAATTCCACAATCTGGCATCTTACAATGATTTGTGTTATTAAGTCAGTAGACCATTACATATAATAGCACTGATGGAATAGATTTGAATATTTATCATAGAATTTTCCCACAGAGGGCAGGACTTTTTTTTCTTTTTTTTTTTTTTTACAAAATCAGTATTGTGAATATTTTTTAAATTGAAGGATATATGTTTTAGAAGGACTTTTTTTCCAATTTATAACAATGTGTTCTACATGATAGTGCCAGTCTGGCCTGACTCTAAAAACCTTGCTCTTCTACATTATGTCAAACACTGTGCCAGCAGGGCACCTGGTGTGTTACACAGGTAGGGACCTGTGGGAATTCTCCGTTCCTGCACTCTATATAACATTCACCTTTCCTGCCTTTAAGTCTTGGAAAGAGTTTCTTACTATGAAAACAAAGAAAGATTTTATGTAGATGAAAGAAATTGCAAGACAGATTGACAGGACTTGGTAACTGAATGGATATAGAGAGTGAATAAAAAGAGACAGAAATGAAAGATACTCTTAACTTTCTCTCATGGTGGACTGGATGTCCGGTACATTATCAGTTAAGATTGGGAAAGAAGAAAGATGACTTTTGTTAAGGTTTAGTAAGAGATAATGAAGAAATAAAAAAGAACAGAATGTTGAAATATGTACCTAAATTTAAGAGCACGGTCAAAGGTAGAATTAGAGATGTTTGTGTCATTTTTACAGAGGTGTGAGAACTAATACCAAGAGAATGAGAGGACATAAGTGATAAGAGACTAAGACTAGGGTGGGTGGGACCTAAAAGATGAGCCAAAAAAGAAATAATACTGTAAAAGTGTGATCAGAGAAGGGATATAACAGTTAAAAATAGTCACTGAAAGCAAAAACAAACAAAAAATGTGATAATGAAAGGAGGTTCTCAAGAATGTGTTCTATTTCAGGGAGTTTCAGGAAGATAACCCTGCAGAAAGGACTCCAGCTAGCAGTCAAAAGTAGTCAGCTCTGCGAAGTTAGTCTCAATCCTCTAGTAAAGGAAGGGCCAGAATAAGGTAGGGGATAAAGATGTAGAAACTGTGTGTGCACTATTTTTTTTTTAAATCTAAAACTTAGAAGAAGATAGAAGAGGAGGAAGGAGGAATAAAAAGATTTACTTTGTTTTCTTTCATGTTTGTTTTCAAGAATGGAAGCTCATTGGACATTTCGTTGTTGGCAGGGTATACAGGAGGAAAGGAGCTGTAACAGGGTGCAGCCAAGTGGGGTCCCCAAAGGAGGTTGGAATGGAGCCCAGAACTCAGGGTGTCCAGAAAATATTAGAAAGACATAATAAGATGTCCTCACCCCTTCCCCCTCAGGTGTGAGTTGGGGGAAGAGACAAATGGAGCAGGGCCATTAAGTTGTTTTGCATAGCAAGGGTTTTGCAGATAAGCTCCAGAACGGTCACTTAACATATCTATAACCTTTAACTGGTTTCATAGATACGTTAAACAGCTGTGGCCATGCTCTGAGCCAGGGGGATGGAAAGGACTTCCCCCAAGATGTGACTGGGGGAGGAACCCCAAGTTACAGCACCTGCGTGGGAGCTTGGAGAAGATTGGCTCCGGAAAATGAGGACACACCTGCCCAAACTCATGATCGCATCCCAATAACCTTGGAAATATATAGGAATGCTGGCACATGTAACCAATTGTAGGAGGAGTCGGAAATGGGGCTGCAGAGGAGGATTGGCGCAGGGATTTAAACCCAGTCGTGGCAGCCATTAGAGAGATCCACACGGTTTCACCAGAGTGCAGGACCCACAGCCCTATGAGGGAAAATCACCATGTGGCTTTAGCAGAGAATTGCCACTCGGCTTTGCCCGAGTGGAGACCCTCTCGCAGCTTTGCCAGAGGGAGAGATTCCACGTGCAGCTTTGGTGAAGAGGGAGAGCCACGAGGCTTTGCCAGAGTGGGGACCCCTTCCCCACAGCTTCGGTAGAAGAAGGACCATGCAGCTTTGGGGTGCTCCCTTTGGCTGCGTGGCCTGGGAACAAGAGAGACTGCCTGGAAGAGGGATGGAAAGGATTCTTGCCAGTGGGCCATGAGAAGGTGCCACATGGCTTTGGATTAATTAGAGATCCTGCCTGGACGACAACACAGCTGAACAGTGTCAAAAGCCTGGATCCCGAATGTGTGCTTCTCTTCCTGAATTATGGATTACAGTACCCTGAATTAGGGCAGAGGGAGATAGTAAGCACTGTGGGTGTCTGTGGGTATCCTAAAGGACTTTGATATTTTAATGGAAATGTTAGGTCGCTACTTTAACTCTGTATAGCATTAAATAAACATTTCCTTTTGTTTTTCACAAATCTCTGGCTTTGAGAGACATCTTTCCATAAGGCGGCGGACAAAAACGGACTTTCTGTTGCTCTGTAACAGAGCTGTTTAAGTTATAAAAATGGGACTTGAATAATTAACACCACTGAATTTCTCAGGAGACCCCTGTATTTCCCAAGAATCCCAAGTCACAAGCAGTGGCTGCAAGTGAAAGAAGCCTGTCTTAGGGTTTGTGTGTGTGTGTGCGCTTGTGTGTGTTTTAAGCAGCCTTCTTGAGACATAATAATGCAAAACATAAAACTGACACATTTTAAGTTAAAAAATTTTTATTATATGTACAGGTGCTTTACTTTTACATGTTCAATAACTGAAATAACCATAAGAATTCTTAATCTTATCTTAGAACATTATGAACTCTGAAGCCAATCATGATAAGACAAATATAAAACAAAAGAACAACAGAGAAATAGCAGCGCTGTGAGCTGCAATATCATCACAGCTCATGATGTAGAATGAGGCAAAGGCCCTAAATAATTGCTTTTGTAGCTTTTACAATAGATAATTAATAAGCTGCGCTGAAGGAATCAACTAAACTTTTGTTTTCTAACAAATATTTGTCTAGATCTGCAGCTGACTCAGACAGTAACGATGCAGTGGCCTACTATTTACAGTACCTTTCTGCTCCATATTGACCTCTAAGGCGTGTTTTTGTTTATTCACTCATTTGTATTTGGCCACACTTCCCAGGGTAATTTTTTTTTTTTATCATTTCAAGTGTTTAACCTCATTCTTGGGTTGTGAACACTTGCTTTTGCCTGGCAAATAATAAAACACCATGTAACTCTTCCTGCAGTTTTTCATGAAATTCATAGATTTAAATACTTGCACACTTTGGTATCCGGGCAGTGATTCCTAGACTTACAGCATGACGCTTTACTTGAAATTGGAAGAAAAGTCTCTTCAAATAAACAGTACAAAAATTCAAATAAACCCTAGCTTATTCATAATATGCATATACCTACATTTGTTACCCATCGTTAGGCTATCAGGCTTAAAGAGATACAAGCAAAGATTCTATACTTAGTTTGTACTCAGAAATGTAATGAAGAAAAGAATTACAGTGATAAGGCTAAGCTTTCAAGCTTCTAGGTAGGTGTATCTCATATCTAAAAATTTCTCCAAATTAAGATCCTCAGAAGGAAACCTAAAGTAACATTCATTGTTTTTTTAAGCCCACTTCATTGAGCTTTTCTTTTGAATATAAGTTAGCTCTTCTTCAAATACAGTATGTGAAGTTACCAAAACAAATATCTCCTCCCTATAGTAAACAGAAAAATAACCACTTTTCACTAAAC
>PVKU01010841.1:0-48526 GCA_004027475.1 Anoura caudifer | reverse complement strand
TTCATTTGGAGACAGTATGATCTTTAAAGTGTTAATTAAGTTAAAATGAAGTCATTAGAGTGGGCCCTAATCTAATATGACTGATACCCTTTTGCAGAGATTAGGACATAGAGACACACAGAGGGAAGACCATGTGAAAACACAGGAAGAAGACAGCCATCTGCAAGCCAAGGAGACAGGCCTCAAAAAACCAATCTTCCTGATTTCTTGCCTTCTATCCTCTAGAATTGTGCAAAAATAAATTTCTGTTGTTTAAGCCACTTAGTTTATGGAACTTCATTATGTCAGCCCTAGCAAATTAATGCAGCTGGGGATTTATTTTTGGAAGGTTTCTAACTACAAATTTAATGTCTGTAATAGTTCTAGGACAATTCAGAGTATCTATTTCATCTTGAGTAAGTTTTAGTGGTTTGTAGTTTTTTAAGTAATTGGTTCATTCATCTAGGTTATCAAATTTATGGGTATAAAGATATTTGTGGCATTTCCTTTTTATTTTTTAAATTTGTGTAATATCACTTATTCCATTCTTGATATTGGTCATTTGTCACTTATTTCTTTATTTTTGTCAACCTTGCTAGAAGCTTATTGATTTTAATGAAATTTCAGTGAACAAGTTTTAGTTTCATTGATTTTCTCTGCTGTTTGCTTATAATTTTATTTCTGCTCTTATCTTTATTATTTCTTTCTGTTTGATTTGGATTTGATTTTATCTTTTTTCTACTTTTTTAATATAGAAGTTTAGATCACTGGTTTTATACCTTTCCTGTTTCTTATATAAGCATTTATTGCTATAAATATCCTGCTAAGCTCTGCTTAGAATGTCCAATGTTGATGTATTTCATTTTCATTTTAATTCAGTTCAAAAACTTTCTAATTTCTCTTCTGATTACTTCTTTGACCCATGAGTTATTCAGGAGTGTGTTATTTACACCAAAAAAAGCAACAACAAATAACCCAATTTAAAAATGGGTAAAGGGGGACTTCCGGCCAAGATGGAGGCGTAGGTGGACACACTGTGCCTCCTCTCACAACCAAGATTAAGGACAACAAAAAATATAGAACCAAAAAAAAAAACCCCAACCAGGACAGAGAGAAAATTGAATTGTACAGGAGTCCAATGATTCGCCCAGATCAGTAAGAGAGGCGGAGTCAGCAGCCAGCGGAGTCCGCAACTGGTGGAGTTGGGTCATGGAGGGATAAGAAGGTGGCTGGTGGTCCTGGGCACACAGTCACTCCAGGTGCACAGGCGGTGGTTGCCAAACATGAGGAGGCCAGGTGGGGCTCACAAGGTGGCTGACCGCGGACACACATTCACACACAGATAGACCAGGTGAAAATGGGCAGTAAGACAGACTGCATGATGCAGGGCCCCAGCACTGGGAAGTGAAGCCTAAAAGCACTCATTGAAATACTTGTGGGGACTGAGGTGCTGGGAGGGAGTCCCAGCCTCACAGGAGAGTTTGTTGGGGAGACCCATGGGGTCCTGGAGTGTCACAGGCCCACCCACACAGAAATCAGCATCAGAAGGGCCCAGTTTGCTAGGGTAAAGTGACTGAAGGGACTGGAATCCACAAGGGAGTGCAGAGCAAGCACCATTGTTCCCTCTTGGACCCTGCCCCCACATCCAGCATCACAACCCAGTGACTGGGCTGCCCCACCCTAGTGAACACCTAAGGTGTTCCCCTCACTATGTAACAGCTGCAACCAGACCAAAAAAAAAAAGGATGGCTCAAATGGGAGAACAGACCAGGGCCCCAGAGCTAATTCATCTGAGTGACCAGGAGATGGTCAACCTATGAGATGCAGAGCTCATAGCACTGATAGCCAACCTATCAGATGCACAGTTCAAAGCACTAGTGATTAGAATGCTCACAGAATTGGTTGATTTTGGTCGCACGTTAGATGAACAAATGAAAGCTACAGTAAGTGAAATGAAGGAAAATGCACAGGGAACTAATAGTGATGGGAGGAAAACTGGGATTCAAATCAATGGAGTGGACCAGAGGGAAGAAACAAACAGCCAATCAGAAAAGAATGAAGAAACAAGAATTCAAAAAAATGAGGAGAGGCTTAGGAACCTCCTGGACATCTTTAAACATCCCAACATCAGAATTATAGCGGTACCAGAAGGGGAAGAGGAAGAGCAACAAGTGGAAAACTTATTGGAACAAATAATAAAGGAGAACTTCCCCAATCTGGCAAAGGAAATAGACTTCCAGGAAGTCCAGGAAGCTCAGAGAGTCCCAAAGAAGTTGGACCCAAGGAGGAACACACCAAGACACATCATAATTACATTACCCAAGATTAAAATAAAGGAGGGAATTCCAGAAGCAGCAAGGGATAAAGGCAGAGTCACCTACAAAGGAGTTCCCATCAGACTGTCAGCTGATTCCTCAAAAGAGACTTTACAGGCAAGAAGGGACTGGAAAGAAGTATTCCAAGTCATGAAAGCCAAGGACCTACATCCAAGATTGCTCTATCCAGCAAAGCTTTCATTTAGAATGCAAGGGAAGATAAAGCACTTCTCAGATAAGGTCAAGTTCAAGGAGTTCATCATCACCAAGCCCTTATTATATGAAATGTTAAAGGGACTTATCTAAGAAAAGAAGATTTAAAAAAGGACAATAAAAAGACAACAAACTCACAGATATTAACAACCACACCTAAAACAAAAGCAAGCTAAGCAAACAACTAGACCAGGAGCAGGAACACAGAAATGGAGATCACATGGAGGATTAGCAACAGGGGAGTGAGAGGAGGAGAGAGGGGGAAAAGGTACAGAGAACAAGTAGCATAGATGGTGGGTAGAAAATAGACAGGGGGAGGGCAAGAATAGTGTGGGAAAAGTAAAAGCTAAAGAACTTATGAAACACGGACATGAACTAAAGGGGGGGGAATGTGGGTGGGAGGGGCTGTGCAGGGAGAAGGGGAATGATGGGGGAGAAATGGCACAACTGTAATAGCCTAATCAATAAAATATAATTTAAAAAAATAAAAATGGGTAAAGGACCTGAAAAGACATTTCTCTACAAAGGGCATACTCATGCCAAATAGACATATGAAAAGATATATTAAACAGATATACTAAAACCACAATGAGATATCACCTCACATTTGTCAAAATGGCTATTATGTCAATAAATCAACAAACAACAAGTATTGGCAAGGATGTGGAGAAAAGGGAACCCTCATGCACTGTTGGTGGGATTGTAAATTGGTGCAGCCACTATGTAAAAGAACATGGAACTTCCTCAAGAAATTAAATTTAGAATTACCACATGATCCAGCAATTCCACTTCTGGGTATTATCAAAGAAAACAAAAACAGTAATTCAAAAAGACATATGCCTCCTTATGTTAATTGCAGCATTACTTACTGTAGCCAAGATTTGGAAACAACCTAGGTGTCTGCTGATAAATGAATGCATATAGAAGATGCAGTATGTACATACAATGAAATATTACTTAGCAATAAACAAAGAATGAAATCTTGCTGTCTGAGACAACTTGGATGGATCTAGAGGGTATTGTGCTAAGTGAAATAAGTCAGTCAGAGGAAAACAAATACAATATTTCACCTACATTGTGGAATCTATGAAACAAAATAAACAAACAAAACTGAAACAAATTCATAAATACAGATATTTTGATGGTTACCAGCTGGAACGGGGGTTGGGGGTACGGAAGGTATTAAGAAGTACAAATTGCCAGTTATAAAAACAGTCACAGGGATGTAAAGTACAGCACAGGGAATATAGTCAATAATATTGTAATAACTGTGTATGGTGTCAGATGGGTACTACACTCATCAGGGTGATCACTTTGTAAGTTATATAAATGTCTAACAGCAGTATTTTGTGCACCTGAAACTGACATTTGGCAACTGTATGTCAACTGTAACTGAAAAATAAAAATAAAATGTGTTACTCAGTTTCCAAATATTTGGTGTTTTCCAGATATCTTTCTGTAATTAATATCTAATTTCATTCTATTGTAATCAGAGACTATACTTTATATAACTTGCATTTTTTTAATTTACCAAAACTTCTGGCCCAGAATATGGTCTGTCCCGAAAAGAAGCGTATTTTGCTGTTGCAGAGGCTCAGAATATGCCATTGCAAAACATGCCGCTTTCGTACATAGATTGTTTTGAGTTGAAGGCACTTGAAGAACAGCAGATAACAAGGGCTCTCTGACCTCCCTCTTTCTACCTAAAAGCAAATTAAGAAGAGAAAAGGAAAAGAAGAGTACTCTTATCAGTAGAGACTGAGAGTCAATGACAAAATTCATCTGTACAACCAAGCTGACGGAAATAACCCTCATCTTCTTTAGCTTCTCCCACTTATTTCCTGATCACTGTCCCTCAGTTCACTGTCTGTAGCCCTTGTCACATTCCCACAATTTATACCTTGTGTAAAAATGTATATAAGCTTTGGGGCCTAACAACTTTTTCCGGGTCTTAATTTTTCTTCTGAATATTCCTACCTACATGTAAAGATATGAAATGAATTTGTATGCTTTTCACCTGTTAATCTTTCTTACATGTCAGTTTAGCTCTCAGGCCAGCCATAGAACCTGAGAGAATGGAAGTTTTCCCTCCCCTACACTGTCGTTGGATTGTTATAAATATCAATAAAGTTAAGTTCATTGAGAGGGTCGTTTAAGCTCTTCCACATCCTTCCTGATTTTCTGTCTGCTTGTTTTGTCAGTTATTTAGAGGATTGTTGAAATATTCAACTATAATTGTGGTTATAGCCACATCTCCCTTTTTGCTTCATATATTTCAAGCTCTCTTTTTGGATGCGTAAATGTCCAGGAATGTTGTGTCCTCCCTCATTTATTGAGCTCTTGAACACTGTGAAATGACTTTTTATGTCTGGTAATATTCTTTGCTTGAAATCTACTTTGTTTGATAGCAATATAGCTACTCCAGCATTTTTAAAGTTGGAATTGACATGGTATGTTTCTTTCATTCATTTTTAATTTTAAGCCATTTGTGTTTTTGAGTTAAAGTGGTTTTCTTAAAGACAGCATATAATTAGGTCTTATTATTTTGTCCAATCTGATCATCTGTGCCTTTTAACTAAAAAGACATCTCTATATGTCATTTAACTGAACAGTTGTTTATACTATTTAGTTAATGTGATTAATAATATGGTAGACTTCAATTCTACCATTTGCTACTTGTTTCTCTTTACCCCACATGTTCTTTGTTCTGTTTTCCTCACCACTGTGGTAAAACCCTTCTTAGAAAGACTCTGTCCAAGGCTATTATGGCCAGGAGGGACAGAAACTGTTCCTGGTCCTATCTGAACTCTGAGGATTGTTGCTGCTAACCTTTTCAGAGGGTTCTTTCCCAATGCCAGGTAGTTCTTTACATGAACACTTTGTTCAGAACTCAGCTAAAGACTGGGTACGCCCTCCCAATCTCTGGCATTCTCTCTCTATGCAGCTCTCATTTCTCCCAGTACTTGTTCCTGAAAACTCTACACCGCTTGCCCTCCCTGGACTCCTAGCCCTATATCCTCACATCAGGGAGACTATTGGCTTTGTCTGGGTTTCCCCTCCATGTACCCAAGCCTGAAAACTGACCTTAGGCTATAATCTTGGGCAAGCATTGGGCTCATCTCATTGTTTCCTGTCTTTCAGGGATCACCATTCTTCATTGCCTGGCATCCACTCTCATGAGAATCATTATTTCATATATTTTGTCTGATATTTTGCCCAATATTTGGTTGTTTCAGGCTAGTGGGTAAATCCCATCCCTGTCACTCCCTCTTGACCAGTAGCCAAGTCTGGAAGTCAGACACATACAAAATTAGTACTTGATTTTATGCCATACACCAGAATAAGCCACAATTAGACAAAACAGTAAAATGTAAAAACTTAGCACATAAAAACATTACTAAACAAACAACTAGAACAAGAACAGAATCACAAAAATGGAGATCACATGGAGAGTTATCAGTGAGGAGGGGCAAGGGGAGAACCGGAGGGAAGGTACAGGAAATAAGAAGCCTAATTGGTAGGTACAAAATAGGGGGAGGCTGAGAATAGTATAGGAAATGGAGAAGCCAAGGAACTTATATGTACAACACATGGACATGATCTAAGAGGGAAATGCTAGAGAGGGGGGATTGCAGAGTAGAGGGGAATAAAGGGGAGAAAAAAGAGACAACTGTAATAGCATAATCAATAAAATATACTTTGAAGAAAACATGAAAACATTAGAGGACAATGTGAATGAATGTATTCGTGATCTCTATATGGGCAAAATTTTTTCAAATCTAGAATAACAAAAGGAAGTAGAAGTAAAAAATGAGAAGACAGTTTTTTCTGTTTGTTTTTAATAAACTTTTACTTTGGAATAATTCCAGATTTTCAGAAAGGCTGTAAAGAGGGTATAAAGAATTCCCATATACCCCTCACCCATTTTCCTTAATGTCATTATCTTACATTACCATGGTATTGACTACCTTTTGCAAAACTGAGAAACTGACATTGGTACATTTCTATTAACTAAATTCAACACTATTCTAATCTCACCAGTTTTTCTACTAATGCCTTTTCTTTCTGTTCAGGATACACTGTATCCAATCCAAGACACATTGCTTTTAGAGGACTTATATTTTGACTACATAAAAATCATTCAGTTACTTATCTAAAAATTCAAAAAAAGGAAACTTGCAAATTGACAAAAACATTTCCAAGGAAACAAAGGATTAATAGCCTTTAAAATCATTAGTTTGAAAAATCTATATGTAAATCTAAATCTAAAATTAACCCATCAATTTTAAAAATAGGCAAAGAACATGAACAAAATTCAAAAAATAAGAAAATGAAGAGGAAGAACTTTGAAATTCACCAGGAATCAATCATATATATATATATATATATATATATATATATATATATATATATAACCTATCATGCTGGCAATGGCTTAAGGAATAATACTAGTCAGATGTCATTAGACAGGTCCCCACACACTGATATGGAGAATATGATGTCACTAACTCTCCTGGAAATCCTCAAAAATGCAGCCTCTGAGACCCATTAAATCCATATCTAGGAATTAACTAGAAATATAGGCAAACCTTGCTGGGGACACTGCTACCAACTCATCCATGTGGCATGCCAACTCCTTTGCCTGCTTCAGTGGTGCTTGGGAACACTCACAAGGGCTTCTGCATGGCCTCACTCCCTCTGGTCAGCCTGCTTCCCTGGATGCTGAATGACAACATCCTCACACTAGGAGGCAAAGCAAGGTGGGAAGGAAAAGGGAAGGAAAGAGAGTATGAGAAGAAAAGAGAAAAGGGGAAATAAAGGCCAGCATTTATATTTAATGGAGAAAAATGAGAAATAATCTAGATATCCAGCAATAGGCAGATATTAGTTTATATCATATATATGATATAAACTAATATATATCATATATATGATATATGATGCAGTCACTAAAAATGTTTTTTTAAGAATACTTGATTGCATAAACATGTTCATAAATAATTTAGGTAGAAGACATAGGTTTTAGGTTAAATATTATCATTCCAACTTTTGGAGAGTTAAAATGTCTGTTTTTGTAAACATAGTACTTTAACCATGGTTATATCTGAGTTATTGAGCTATAAATAATGATATGTATGGTCTTTCTTGTAGTTTTACATATTAAGTAAATATTCTACAATGAATATGACCAAAAATAACAGTGAACATTTCCTTTAAAAAGTTTTAATTTCTGACTTCTGGTCAAGATGAAGGCATAGTAGACATGCTTTGCCTCCTCATGCAACAGCAAAAAGAATTACAACTAAATCTCATACAAATAACACTTAGAACTATCAGAAAATTGAACTCTATGGAAGTCCAACAACCAAGGATTTAAAGAAGTCACATCCATGCAGACAGGTGCCTTTTACAGGGGGTCAAAGCAGCTCTACCTAATATATAGAAACAAACACAAAGGAGGCTGCCAAATTGAGGAGACAAAGAAATTTGGCCCAAATGAAAGAACAGATCAAAACTCCAGAAAAAGAGCTAAATGAAATGGAGATAGTCAACCTATCAGATGCAGAGTTCAAAACACTGGTGATAAGGATGCTCAAATAATTCAATGAATACAGCAACAATATAAAGGAAGAAATGAAGGTTACACTAAGTGAAATAAAGGAAAATCTACAGGGAACCAATAGTAAAGGGAAGGAAGCCGAGATTCAAATCAATGATTTGGAACATAAGGAAGAAATAAACATTCAACCAGAACTGAATGAAGAAGAAATAAGATTTCAAAAAAATGAAGATGGTCTGTCTATGAAGACTCTGGAACATCTACAAACATGCCAACATCTGAGTCATAGGGATGCCAGAAGGAGAAGTAGAAGAGCAAAAACTGGAAAACTTATTTGAAAAAATAATGAAAGAAAATTTCCATATTTGGCAAAGGAAATAGACATACAAGTCCAGGAAGCTCAGAGAGTCCTAATTTGGACCCAAAGAGGACCACACCAAGACACATCACAAGTAAAATGCCAAAGGTTAAAGATAAAGGGAGAATCTTAAAAGCAGCAAGAGAAAAGCAGTTACCTAAGGGGTATCCCCATAAGACTGTCAGCTGATTTCCAAAAAGAAATGTTGCAGGCAAGAAGGGATGGCAAGAAGTATTCAAAGTGATGAAAAGCAAGGTCCTACAACATAGATTATTCTATTCAGCAAAGCTATCATTTAGAATGGAAGGACAGATAAAGTGCTTCCCAGACAAGGTAAAGCTAAAGGAGTTCATCGTCACCAAGCCATTATTACATGAAATGTTAAAGGGACTTATTTAAGAAAAAGAAGGAGATCAAAACTATGAACAGTAAAAAGGCAACCAATTTACAACTATCAACAACTGAATCTAAAAATAAAACAAAACCAACAAACAAACTAGCAAACAACCAGACAAGGAACAGAATCATAGGGATGGAAATCATTTGGAGGATTATCAGCTGGGAGGGGGGGATAGGGGAGAAGATGCAGGGATTAAAAAGTATAAGTGAACTTCCAGCCAAGATGGAGGCATAGGTGGACACACTGTGCCTCCTCTCACAATCAAAATTAAGGACAACAAAGATTTAGAAACAAGAAAACAACCAGAACTCATAGAAAATTGAACTGTATGGAAGTCCAACAACCATACATCCAGACCGGTAAGAGGGGCGGAGTTGAGGCAGGAAACAGTGGGGATGTGGGACCGGGCACGCAGGCAGCAGTGCCTGGCAGACCTCAGGTGCACAGGTGGCGGCTAGCGGACCCTGGGCATGGGGTGGCAACTGTGCCAACCCAGTGAGGCTGCGCAAGGTGGCTGACTGACCAGGTGGTCCCACATTCGTGTGCAGATAATCCAGGCGAAGGGAAAGCGGCGGAAGGAAATGGAATCCGAGAGAGAGCAGAGCAAGCGCCATTGTTTCCTCTCGGACCCCGCCCCCACATACAGCATCACTACCTAGCAAATGGGCTGCCCAGCCCTGGGGAACACCTAAGGCTCCACCCCTCACTACCTAACAGCCTTGACTAGAACGAACCAAAAAAAAAAAAAAAAAAAAAAAAAAAAAAAAAAAAACAAAAAAAAAAAAAAAAAAAAAAACAGAAACAAAAATGGCTCAAACAGGAGAACAAATCAAAGCCCCAGAGCCAATGGAGGGGGTGTGCAGGGTTGAGGGGAATGGGACAACTGTAATAGCATAAGCAATAAAATATATTAAAAAGTATAAGTGGTAAGTACAAAATAGACAGGGGGAGGTTAAGAATAGTATAGGAAATGAAGAAGCCAAAGTTGTGTATATATGACCCATGGACATGAACTAAGGGGGAATTGCTAGAGGGATGGGGGTACCGGGCAGAGGGAGGTAAGGCGGGAAAATTGGGACAACTATAATAATATAATCAATAAAATATACTTTAAAAAAGTTCTAATTTCTGCATAATTTGTATGTGGCTTATGGAACTGAAAATATGTTTTTCTTGTTCCAAAATCATGTTGTTGATTCCAATGTTCTTTTCTGTAGGGAGTCTTTCCGTTGTGCAAATGATAAAGCACATAGATTTTTCTTTTCAATTAAAAGGAAATATTTTCAAAAGTTCTTAAAAGATCAACCAGAAGAATTGAATTAACTCTCCAAAAGGAAAAAAAAAAAAAAAAAGACTTAATGGACCATCTGTGTCTGATGTTTTTTTCTCTGTTCTTTCTCCCTCTCTCCTTCTCTGCTCTGTTCCAGACTTGGAACAAAGATACACTCCAAGCTTAGCAGATGAACCTGTTTGTTGGGAAAGAGAATACGTAGTGTCAAGGAGACCTAGGGAATGGTAGGGAGAAATTTCTGAGCCATGATAACAGTAAGCATGAGCAAGACTTCAGAGGGCCATCCGAGGAAGGCTACTGTCCTGGGATTGGGTCTGCGCCAGGCTGAACTGGATCTTTATGCCATCCTGGGAAAGAGATTTTGCTCTATCACACTTAAAGACACATTCGAAAAAGACTTATAGACACATAAAGACCTTTTAAAGATAATTTGGGCAGTGAATGCAAAATTTACCCTCTAAATATGGGGAAATCCTCATGTGTGTATCAATTCTTGGTTCTCTGTCAGTGTTTGTCAAAGTAGCTTACAGACTCAACATTAGAGCCTTCTTGGGTGCTGACTCAAAAGGCTGACTCCAGATCCCCACACCACATCTACCAAGGTAAATCTCTGGGCAGTGGAGCCTGAAATTTAGAGTTTAATACACACCATCAAGTCTGGAACACATTGGACTCTGAGAATCATTTCTCTGTATTCTGTCATTAATCATCGATGGAGGAAAGTGGGCAACACTGCCAGATGTGTAGAGGATTCCATTTTTCAATGCACCACTCAACATATATTTCATTTCATTATGTTATATTATATTATATTATATTATATTATATTATATTTATTACATTATACCCAATGAGTCTAGTCCCATAAGATCAGAGTTAAGCAGTGAAAGACATAACCATTCACACTGGGGATCAATTAATTTCCCTTGAGGAGGTTGCATTAGTAAAGATGTATTCAGCTGCAAGTAATCAAATATCCAACCAAAAGCAGCTTTAAATTATAGACACTTAATTATCTCTTAAATCAAAAAGCATAGAAGGAAATAATTCTGGTTTTGGTGAGCAAGTCAACAGTATCATCAAGGCTTTTGCCTCCTTAGAAGGCTGCCAGAATGGAACTAATGTCACCTTCTTTGTCCTAGACATTGTATTTCTTTTAACGCAACCTGAAGTCATGTTACTTTGGGGGGTGGGTGTGGTCAGTCAGCCATATAAATTCTGACTCAAATAATGTCAACTAATACTCTTAGCACATTTTCACAGGTGCTACTTCTAATCCACTACACTCTGGCATGTATTTTGCACAGATTTGATTTTATTTTGCTGTGCGGTTTTTTAATTTAAATGTTAAATTTAATTCAAAATTTAAAAACTAATATTTCCCAGAATGATTCCATGCAGGATACCCTTACAGAATAGGACTCACCCTCGTGCAAAGTTACACAGAAACTACAGCTCAGTGCTTAAGGCAACCAGTCCCATTCAACAACCCAAAGGATTAGAGTGAGCAAAGCCCAGTGCTCACACAGGCACAGGGATAATGCCTGTCCCCACTAGTCAGATGGGTAAAAATCCATAGTTCATAGGGCACTGTGTAGAGTGTTCAGGAGGTCTTTCCTCAATAGTGGGAAATCATTACCGCAGACTAAACACTGCTCTAGTCCTACCCAACAATTCTTTAAAAGTGAGACTCTGAAGGATCAAACTGTTTCCAAATTGCCTAACTGCTTTCCAGAAAAAAAGTCAAGAATACAGGAATACAAAAATATCTAGCACCCAATACAGAAAAATGTATAAAGTCTCACATCCAATTGAAGAGTATAAAGCATGCAGAAAAGTTGGAAAACAGGACCCATCAGGAGGAGGAAAGGCAATCAATTGAAAATGAGCACAACTGATGAAGATATTGGAATTATTAGAAAGGAGCATTAAAACAGTCATTATAGTTGTATTCTGTAAAGTAAAAAAGTACAGTAGAAACATGGAAATGTTTAACAAAAGATTCTAGAGATGAAAACAATGACAGAGAGGG
The DNA here is from genome assembly GCA_004027475.1 of Anoura caudifer. Classification (NCBI taxonomy): domain Eukaryota; kingdom Metazoa; phylum Chordata; class Mammalia; order Chiroptera; family Phyllostomidae; genus Anoura; species Anoura caudifer. The sequence goes on along the minus strand of PVKU01010841.1, from coordinate 36,378 downwards.
ATAGTATTAATGGAAGATTGACCTAACAGAAGAAGAGAACACTCAAATATTTAGCAAGAGAAGGAGACTGCTGGCCAAGATGGAGGTGTAGATAGACACACTGTGCCTCCTCATGCAACCAAAAATGGACAATACAAACAAGAAACAACCAGAACTGCCAGAAAATTGAACTGCATGGAAGTCTGACAATCGAGGAGTTAAAGAAGAAACATTCATCCAGACCTCTAGGAGGGGTAGAGATGCACAGCCAGGTGAAGAGGACTTGCAGCAAGGCAACAGCTAGAGGAAAAGGGTGGGCAAGGTGGCAGCTGGTGGAGCAAGTGATGTGGGAGTTGGCAGTACAGGTGGTCCCACATTTGCATGCTGATAAACCAGGAGGAACAGCTGGGAAGCAAGACAGACCATGCAACCCAGGGTTCCAGTGCAGGGAAATCAAGCCTCAAAATCTCTGACTGAAAACAACCTGTGAGTGTTGAAGTGGCAGGAGAAACTCCCAGCCTCACAGTACAGTTCGTTGGAGATACCCACTGGGTCCTAGAATATACATGAATACACCCACCCAGGAATCAACACCAGAAGGGCCCAGTTTGCTTGTGGGTAGCAGCAGAGGTGACTGAAAGCCCACAGAGAGCTAAGCAAGCCACATTGTTCCTTCTGTGACCTCCCCCCACATACAGCACCACAACCCAGTGACAGAGTTGCCCCACCCTGTGAAATACCTAAGGCTCCACCCCTTACTATGTAACAAATGTGTTGAGACAAAAAAAAATTGGCCCAAATGAAAGAACAAATCAAAGCCCCAGAAAAAATACAACTGAGCAACGAAGAGATAGCCAATCTGTCAGATGCACAGTTCAAAACACTGGTAATCAGGATGCTCACAGAATTGGGTGAGTATGATCACAAAATAGAGGAAAAAGTGAAGGTTATGAAAAGTAAAATAAAGGAAAATGTATAGGGAGCCAACAGTGAAGGGAAGGAAACTGGGACTTAAATCAACAGTTTGGACCACAGGGAAGAAATAAACATTCAACCAGAGCAGAATGAAGAAACAAGAATTCAAAAAAGTGAGGAGAGGCTTAGGAACCTCCAGAACATCTTTAAATGTTCCAACATCTGAATCATAGGGGCACCAGGAGGAGAAGAGGAAGAGCAAGAAACTGAAAACTTATTTGAAAAAACAATGGAGAACTTCCCCAATCTGGCAAAAGAAATACACTTCCAGGAAGTCCAGGAAGCTCAGAGTCCCCAAAAAGTTGGAGCCAAGGAAGCACACACAAGGCACATCATAATTACATTGTCCAAGATTAAAGATAAGGAGAGAATTTTAAAAGCAGCAAGAGGAAAGGAGACACTTACCTACAAAGGAGTTCCCATCAGACTATCAGCTAATTTCTCAAAAGAAACCTACCAGGCAAGAAGGGGTTGGAAAGAAGTATTCAAAGTCATGAAAGGCAAGGATGTACATCCAAGATTACTCTATCCAATGAAGCTTTCATTTAGAATGGAAGGGCAGATAAAGTGCTTCCCAGATAAAAGGTCAAGTTAAAGGAGTTCATCACTACCAAGCCCTTATTACAGGAAATGTTAAAGGGACTTATCTAAGAAAAAGATGATCAAAACTATGAACAGTAAAATGACAACAAACTCACAACTATCAACAAATGAACCTAAAAACAAAAACAAAAACAAAAATGAACTAAGCAAGCACCTAGAACAGGAACAGACTCACAGAAATAAAGATCACATGGAGGGTTATCATTGGGGATGGGGACAAGGGAGAATAGGAGTAAAGATACAAGGAACAAGAAGCATAAATGGTAGGTACAAAATACACAGTGGCAGTTAAGAACAGTATGGGAAATGGAGAAGCCATCGAAGTTATATGTATGACCCATGAATGTGAACTAAGGTGGGGGAATGATGGTGGGAGGGGGATTACAGGGCAGGGGGAAATAAAGGAGAGAAAAAAATCGGACAACTATAATAGCATGATCAATAAAATATATTTTTTAAAAATATTTAGCAAGGTAAATTATCCAAAATAAAACACACAGAGAACAAAATAATTTTTTTAATTGAAAAGAGCCTTGATGAGCTGCGGCAACTTTGAGTGACTAATGTATATTTAATTCTAGACCCAAAAAAGCGGGGAAGGGACAGAAAAAAATGTTTAAAGAAATAATAGCTGAAAAATGTTCAACTGTGATAGAAATGCGAAACAAGGAACATGAAGAACACTATGCCCAAACAGGTCAGTAACAAGTTGCTCAAAACCAGTAATAAAAAAGAAAATCTTAAAAGCAGCAGCCAGCTGAGAAAAAAACATGTCACATACACAGGAACAAAGATAAAAATGACAGCAGATTTCTTGTCAAAAACAAAAAGAAAAAACAAAAGAGTGACATCTTTAAAGTGATGAAAGAAAAAGAGCTGAAAACATAGAATTCTGTATTCAGTGAAAATATCTTTCAAAAAAAGAAGGTAAAAGAAAGAGGTCTTCAAACATAGAACACCTAAATTAATTATTAACAAAGTCCCAATGCAAAAATGTTGTTAGGATTTCCCTCAGGCATAAGGAAAATTATACCAAATGAAAGTATGGATTTACACAAAGGATTGAAGAATGCCAGAAATGGTAAATAAAAATTTTTGCTGCTGTACACATCTCTCTAAAAGATAACTGATAAGAGTATATAAAAATGAAAACAATGTATTGTAGAGTTTATAGCACATGTAAAAGTAAAACACATGGCTGCAATATCATAAAAGTTGTGAGAAAGAAATGGAAGTACACTCTTGAAAGGTTCTTATCATCTGTGTAAAGTTGTATAATATCACTGAATGTGTTCAATTAAACCATGAAGCAGCCAGTAAGATGTTTTAAAAGTATAAGAGGTAATGAGCCAACAACGGAGATACAATGAGATCATAAAAAATACTCATGCAACCAAAGGAAGACAAGAAAGAGAAGGGAAAAGGACAGAGAATAGTTGAGGCAAATACCAAGTTGATAGATCTAAATCTAACCAAACTAATAATCACGCTAAATCTAAATTGTTCTAAACATCCTACATAAATAGTCAAATTGGGCAAAAAAAAAAGGAAGAGCAAAACATAATTATACGCTGCCCCTAAATTGCACTTAAATATAAACAAATGCAAATAAACAAAAAAGTAAATATATTGAAAAAGTTACTTTGTTTACCAGTTGTCAAAGAAAGCTGGAGTGGATATATTAATATCAGAGCAAAGAATATTACCTTCATTATGGTAATGGGGTCAATTAATCAAGAAGGTATAACAATTCTAAATGTGAATAACAATGCTTTAAAACAAATGAAATAAAAACAGACTGCAAGGGGAACTATAAAAATCCATAATTGTAGTTAGATATGTCAATACCTCCTCTCTCAATAACTTCCTGAACAAGTAGAGAGAATCAGTACATGTACAGTAGATTCAGACAATATTTCTTGATCTGACGGACATTTGTAGACCACTCCCTTTCACAACAGAAGACTACTTGTTATCTTCAGGCGCACAGAGAACATGAATTTAGAGAGACCATATTCTAGACCATAAAGCACATCGCGATGAATTTAGAAGGGACAGGTCACACAAAAAAGAGGAGATTCTCAGAATGAGAGAGATGATCTCACTACAGTTTCAATGGATATTACAAGGAGTATAAGGAAATATTATTAGCAATCTTATACTTATAAATTCAATCACTTAGATGAAATGAACAAATTTCATTGAAAATCACAAAAGTCACTGAAGAATAAATAATCTGAAAGGCTTGTATCAAAGAAATTGAATTTGTACCTTTAAAACTTCACACAAAGAAACTGCTAGACCCAGATAGTTTCACTGTTACATTCTACCAATTAACAAAAAAAATAAAACCAATTCTACTTCATCTCCACCAGAAAGTTGAATAGAGGGAATACTTCTCAAATCATTCTGAGCCCAGCATTACTTTACAACTAAACAAGGATGGTACAGGAAAATAAAACTGCAGCCCAATATCTCTCATGAATATAGATGCAAAAGTTTTAATAAAACTTTAGAAAATTGGATCGAATGATTTAAAAAATGTCATGACCAAGTGAGGTTTAACCCAGGAAGGCAGTTGGTTTGATATTCAAAAACCAATCAGTGTAACTCACCCTATTAACAGACTAAATAAAGAAAAGGAGTCAGCCCAATCCTCTCCGCAGATTCAGAAAAACATCTGACGTAACCGAACGCCCATCCCTAATAAAAACTCACACCAAACTAGGAATAGAAGGGCATTTCCTCAACCCTGAAAAAGTCCATCTACAAAATACTGATAGCTAACATCATACTTACTTATGACTGAACACTTTCCCCATACTGTGAAGAAGATACAGCCATTTCTGCTCTTGCCACTTCTAAATGACATTGTACTAGAAGATTCTAACAGTGGAATAAGACACATATACACACACAGAAGAAAAAGAAGCAAAAGTTATCCAGGTTAGAAAGGAATAAGTAAAACTGTATTTACAGATGATATGATTAGTAAAATCTACAAAAGAGCTACCAGAAGCAATAAATGAGTTTAGCAAAGTTTAGCAAAGTCACAGAATACAAGATTAATATACAAAAAAAACTGTGTTTCTATAACTAGCAATGAACAACTGAAAATTCAAATTAATTATAATAACATACATATGGCACTAAAAATATGAACTAAGGGAACTAGCAAATTTGATTAAAAATGGACAGAGATTCTGAATAAGCATTTTCCCAAAGAAGATATAGACATGGGCCAACAGGTACATGGGAAGAGTCTCAGCATCGCCAAGGAAAATGCAAACCAAAATCACAAAGAAACATCGCCTTACACCTGTGAGAGTGGCTGTTATCAACAAGACAAGAGATAGCAAGTGTTGGCGAGAATGTGGAGAAAACGGAGCCCTTGTGCACTACTTGTGGGATTGTAAACTGAAGCAGCCACTGCGGAAAACGTGGGCTTCTCGAAAAAATAACAATAGAGCTACAATATGACCCAGCAATTCCACTTCTGGGTATTTATCTGAAGAGAATAAAAACACTACTGTGAAAAGATATATATACACCCCATGTTTGTTGCAGCATTATTTATAATAGCCAAGGTATGGGAAAAACCTAAGTGTCTATCAATGAATGAATGGATAAAGAACTTGTGGTGTGTATATACAATGAAATATTAAAAAACAAGGAAATCTTGTTATTTGTGACAACATGAATGGATCTTGAAGGCATTATGCTAAGTGAAATAAGTCAGACTGAGAAAGAAAATAATGCATGATCTCACTTACATGTAAAATCTAAAAAAAAATTTTAAACCAAGGAACTGAGTTAATAGGTACAGAGAACAGATTGGCGGTTGCCAGAGGCAGGGGGAGGGGAAACAGCAAAATTAGTGAAGGGGGTCAAAGGGCACAAACTTTCCATTACAAAATAAATAAGTCATGGGATATAACATACAATATGGTGTCTGTAATTAACAATACTGTATTGCATATTTGAAAGTTGTTAAGAGAATAGATCTTAAAAGTTATCATAAGAAAAACTTTCGTAACTATATATTGTGATTAATGTAAGTAGACTTGCTGTGCTGATCATTTTACAATATATACAAATATGAAATCATTCCATTGTACACCTGAAACTAATGTTATATGTCAAGTACATCTCAAACAAGTAGATGGGTAGATGATAGATAGATAGATAGATAGATAGATAGACAGATAAGATTTATGACCTAAGGGAAAAATCTGACCAAGTATGTGAAAGACTTTTCCACTGAAAGCTACAAAACATTGCTGAAAAAAATTAAAGGCCTAAGAAATGGAAAGAAATATACCTGTTCATGAGTCAAAAGATTCACTGCTGTGAATATGTCAGCTCTCCCCAAATTGATCTATAGATTCAATATAATTCCTACCAAAACTCCAGCAGTCACTTTTGCAGAAATGGAAAAGCCCATTTTCAAATTTATATGGAACTGTCCATGAATAACCAAAACAATACTGAAAAAGAAGAACAAAGTTGGAGGACTAACATACCCCAACTTCAAAACTTATTATAAAGACACAGTGATCAAAACATTGTGATATTGGAGTAAAAATAGACAAATAGATCAATGGAACTAAAAAAAGTCCAGAAGTAGACCCACATATATAGGGACATCTAATTTTTCATAAAGATTCAAAGGCAATTCAGAGAAAAAAAAAATAGTCTTTTCAACAAATGGTCCCGGAAAAACTAGGTATCTATATATGTAGAGGGAGGGGGCAGAGAGAGAGAGAGAGAGAGAGCGCTTTGATCCATACTTTGCCCCATATGAAAAAAATAATTCAAAATGGATTAGAGACCTAAACTTAAAACTATAAAATGTCTAAGATAAAACATAGAAAAAAATCTTGTTGCCTTGCATTAGGTAACAATTTCTTAAATACAACACCAAAAGTATGATTTATAAAAGAACAAAATGGTAAGTAATACTATCAATTAAGAAGTTCTGCTCTACAAATACACTATTAAGAGAATAAAAAGGAAAATATTCCACAGATTAGAAGAACGTATCACAGACCATATATTTTATTTAAAAAACTGTATCCAGAATTTATAAATAACTTCCAAAAGACAATGATAAGCAAATAGAATACCCAATTTTTTTAAATGGGTGAAAGACTTGAACTTCATTGTAGAAGATATGTGGGTAGCAAATGAGCAGCGGAAGAGATGCTTAACATCCTTAGTCATTACAGGCATTCAGATTAGAACTACAGTGAGATACCCCTACATACCTATTAAAATGGCTAAAACATACCACATATTGATATGGATGTGGAGGAACTGGAACTCTCATATTCTAGCAGTAGATATGTAAAATGGTAAAAACTCTTTAGAATTTGGCATTTCCCTTGAACGTTAATATATACCTTCCTTACAATCACCATTCTACTTCTATATATTTAGTTGAAAAAAAAGATAGCTTGTGTTCATACAAAGATTTGTACATCAATGTTCATTACACCTTTGTTTGTAACAATCTCACACTGGAGATAACCCAAATATCCATTAACAAGTGAAAGGAAAAACAAATTGAGGTCTATCCATACAAGGGAGCACTACTCAGCAATCAAGAGGAATGACTATTAATGTATACAACACAGATGGATCTCAAAATAAACACACTGAGTAAAAGAAGCCAGACAAACCATACATACCATGACTCTATATAAAAGTCTATAAAGTGCAAGCTAATCTTTAGTGATAGTAAGCAGAACAACAGTTGCCTGGGAGGGAGGAGAAGGAGAGTTTATAAAGGGATACTAGAAATTTGGGGGTCAGGCAGGAGGTGGGCATGTCTACTATCCTGATGGAGATGAGAGTTTCATGGATGTATACCGGTCTATTTACCAAATTTTACACTTTAAATATGTGCAATTTACTGTAGGTCATTTATACCTCAATCAATTCATTAACAACAATGTTTAAAAAGCCCTCAGTTCTCCCTGGCTGCTGTGGCTCAGTGGATTTAGTGCTGGCCTGGGAATCAAAGGGTCGTTGGTTCGATTCCCAGTTAGGTACATGACTGGGTTGCAGGCCAGGTCCCCAGTAGGGGGCGTGCCAGAGGCAACCACACATTGATGTTTCCCTCTCTTTCTCCCTCTCTTCCCCTCTCTCTAAAAGTAAATAAATACAATCTTTAAAACAAACAAACAAATAAATAAATAAAAAACCTTCAGTTCTCCAGGTCTGGGGTCCCACTCCTGGAGTCTGAAGGCCTGAAGGCCTCAGCAGTCATGGAGTGTACCACCTGGCCTCTAGCCCTTGTTTGCACATGTCTGCATTGAGAGGGTGGGGAGGGCTGGTGCATATGTCAGCTGGAAATGTGTCAGCTGGAAAGCACAGATGCAGGGCACTGTGCTTTCCAAACAGGCTGTCCCTCAGGTTCTCAATGTTGGGGGAGTGGCCTCCCTGCTCAGGAAACCAGAGACTGATGAGCAGAATATGCCAGAAAGCCAAGGGGTTTCCAGCCCTTGTCATGTAGGCAATGGTGGAAGACATTGGAGTGTTGGTCTTGAGAAGAGCGGAGAAGGGAACCTCAGGGAGCAGTTCCAACCGGCTCTATCCACCCCACGGGTGAGAACCAGGACCAGGCCATGAAAATGACTAGGAAACACTTGCTCCATCTCATCCAGAGGAACCTCTCATTACTGAATTTATCCCTGTAAAGGTGTGCTGGACAGCTCTGGTCAGGAGTCTGTAAAAATAGTGAAAACACCTGCTGGGAGTCGGTTTCAAGGTCTTTGAAGGTCTTTCTGTGTTTTGTGTGCTGTAGTTACTAGACAGGTTAATATTGCATTTATAGTGGGAAGATTTCATAGGAAAGACTTGACATACACACACGCAACATTAAAAAGCTTCAACTTCAGATCTTCAATTTGTTATACCTCATTTCCAACCCATTTTGGAAAACTGAGACATTATTAACCCTCATCATGCTGCCTTCCATTAGGAATTTGGAAAGTTATCCTGGCAGAGATGTGCCGGCCTCTCAGCCAGAGGCCCCAGCTGAGGAGCTGATGGCGGGAGTTCTTCCCCCAACCCCAGGCAGAGGTACAGCAGGGGCTCTTTCCAAAGCTGTAATGGAGCCCAGTAAACCCGCATCCCTATGCCCAGCCCAGCCCCCCGTACCACATGGAAGGAGACAGAAACAATCACTCAGACTCATGAAATGGAAGCACATTGCCCATCTCAGGGTTCAAGGCTCCACGGTTCCTGTGACCCTTCAATACCACCTTCCTACAGACACCTCCCCCCAGGAAAACAGGCAAGAGGAAACAGGAATTAATCATAAACAGGAACACAATGCTCTCAGTATTCCTTCAGAAAAAAAACTCAGTGACTTTCAATTAATTTATGGAATCTATCCATCTGTGACAAAACGGAAACAGCTCTCTTCTCTCAGGGGGCACTTGGTTTTCGCGGTATCAGGACAGAGGCAGGCCAAGTTCCCCATCAGTGTCCTCACAGTTTGTTCTGTGGCAATGATGAGATGATCGGATTCAGAGGGCTGCTGGATATCAAATTAGAGAAGCATCAAACAATCCTAGGGCATTTTATTCCGTCTAATTTCCATTTCTACCCGAAAGGAAATGGACATCTTAACAGCCCTGGAGACTGAAACTGTCAGGCGCAGTTGCGAGGATTAGAGGGATCGGCAGCAGGCTGAGTCCAGGGTGGGGCTGGGACTGCGGGCTCCACCCCCCACACAATCCACAAAGACCCGGTGAGGGCCAGTGCAGCGAGAGGGCTCACCATGGTGGGGGCAGGGGTGGTGCGGTCTGGAAAAGATTGTTCCACCAGAACCTCTGTGTTCCCACTCTGGGGGCAACTTTGGGGGTCCCGAAGTTCACAAGTCACAGGGCCCCGCTCCAGACCTCCTTGGTATGCTCATCCAGTGAAATCTGATCTTGTGAAGTCTGCAGTGGTTTCTCTGGGAGCACTCCAGGCAGGCCCTTCTGGAAGTTCAGCCCTGCCTGCTCCCATAGGGCCCTCCAGCCTGCTCACCTCCTACCACCCACCTTCCCCTGAGTTCTTTTTCCAACCCTCCTGTCCTGCTCCAGCTGCTAGAGAGAGTCCAACTGACCATGGATGACCCGGAGACCACACTATTGAGACCTCTGTAACCCTGTCTGGGGTTGTGTCCATCCTGCTTCACCAGGCCTCCTCAGATGTGAGCCTGGCTTCCCAGTGTCCTTCCCGACTTCAGGCATTACCTCACCTGCTCACTCCTCTGGGCCAGCCTTGGGTCTGCTTCCAGCTTCTCTCCTGTGATGGTTAACTTTATCAACTTGGCTGGCCACACAGTGCCCAGATTAAACATTATTTCTGGGTGTGTCTTGAGGGTACTTCCAGATGAGATCAGCGTTTGAATCAGCAGACCCAGTAGATGACTCTCCCCAATGTGGGTGGGCATCCTGCAATGCATTAAGGGCCTGGACAGAACAAAATTTGGAGGAAGGAAAAATTCACCTCCCCTTTTTTTCCTGCCTCAGTTCTTGAGCTGGTACATCTCACCTCACCTTCTGCCTTCGGACTGGAATGTATACACTGGGTTCCCCTGGGCCCTAGGCCTCCAGGCTGAATTACACCACGGGCTTTCCTGGGCCTCCACTTGCAGATGCTAGGTCATCAAACTCCTCAGCCCCCAAAACTGCATGAGCCAGTCCTTCTCAGTCACTATATAAAATCTCCTTTTGGTTCTCTTACTCTTGAACCCTACTAACTGGCCCAGCAGTCCGTGCTGCTGAGCCCCTCCTGTCCTGCCTCAAAGCCAAGCTTGCCAGAATGACATGCATACACATGGCACAGGCACGTTGCTCCCATCTGCCCCGGTTTTATTCTGAGTCCGGTGAGAGCATGGAAAGTTACCAGGACATTTATTTCCAATGCCCAGTATTGATTCTTCTCTTTTAAAAAAATCCAGGTGTACGAGGTCTGTCCGGAAAAATTCCAGCCACTGTTAATCTAACAAGACTGGTTTGCATCAACATAGATGTAACCTGGCAGCCAAGGAGAGCGGACTGGAATGTGCATGTGTGAACAATGATGACTTCACTGTACTAGTCAGTGGGGGTGGTAGATGCTGTTGAGTGAGCACGCGTACTGTGTGGCCATTGCATTCAAAATGAGTGAGTAGAGCAATGAATCTACATCAAACTTTGCATTAAGCTTGAACATCACTCTGTGGAAACTACTCAGATGATTAAGAAAGCTTGTGGGATGATGCAATGAGGGCAGCACAAATAAAAGTGTGACACAAACACTTCAAAGATCGCCCAGAATCTGTTGAAAGTGATCTGCATTCTGGAAGGCCTGCAACAAGCAGAACACCTGAGAATGTTGAATGTGTACAGGCTGCAATCAACAAAGATCTGTGTGAGGTCCCCCAGTGCCTACTTTGAAGGGGACTGAGGCATCATTGTCCTACATACAATGTTTCTTGTATCTTGTATCTTCTTCAATAAATGTGTGTATTTTTCATATTACATGACTGGATATGAAACAAATCAAGACCAAAACCAAGACTTCCATGCAAGAAGGAAAGGATGCACTTGCCAGATCCTGACAGATATAAGCTGTTTGTACTGGTTCAGATTCAACAATTTCAAAATATGCACATTTCATCAGAACGTCCAGGGATGGTGGTTGCGCAATGTGGGTGATCCCAGCGACCTATGGGCCAGACATCCTATCAAGTCACCTGAGAGCTGCTCCTGTGGAGTGTGGCTCTGTTGGATTTGGGGAACATCTTTTGGAGTCCCAGAGATACGTGATTCCCTTGCAGTCCCATCTGCTCTAAGTAATCTTCCCTCCCTTTCTCTTCCAGCAGCAGCCACAGTGGCAATATTTCCTCATCCATTCAGATCCCCTGGTCCACCCTTGCTTTTGCCTGAGGTCAGTTTACCTGCATCTTTACTGTAGGTAATAAAGCTATGGAAGGTAAGATGAGGTTTCAGAGGTCAGAGGAAGAAGTGAAAAGTGCTTCCCCATGCCTTTTGAGGATATTCCCGCCCCTGTCCCAGAATATGTGTTGCTATGGCAATGGGAAGAATGGATGCTAAAACTGGAGACTGTGACATGCTGCAATGGGAAATGGGGTTTTGGAGGTTTAATGAGTCTTCTTTGAAATGTACCCCCTTTCACAAGCTAGCAGGTGTCCCATGATCCAATGGGTTGGTAAGAAAACCTTCTTAGAGTTTTCAAAGCACAAACCTCTGTCTTCTTTGTGTGACCGTAAGCACCTGCATGAGTCAGCTTCTGCCATGTTGAGCTGCAGCAATGAACACCTCTAAAAACCCCAGGAGCTTGCAAGCATAGCCACGAAGTTTTGTTTCTTGCTCAGGTTACCAGTCGACTTCGCAGCGGCCCTGGTCCAAGTGTTTTCATCATGTTAGGGGGACAAGCTGAAGGTGCAGCTCTAACCTGGGACAGTCTAGTTCTTGGCAAAGGGGGCAAAGAAGAGAGTAGGTGGAAACACTCATTGGTTCTTTTTTATTTTTTTTTTCAATTAGAGTTGACATTCCATATTACATGAGTTTCAGGTGCCCAGCACAGTGCTTAGACATTTATATGACTTACAAAGTGGTCCCCCTGATAAGTCTAGTGCCTACCCAGCACCACGTCTATTTATTACAATATGATTGACTACATCCCCATGACTGCTTCGTAACTGCCGATTTGTTCTTCTTAATCCCTTCACCTCTGCCACCTGGTCCCCCAACTCTGCCTCCCCATCTGACAACCATCCATGTGTTCTCTGTGTCAATGAGTCCATTTCTGTTTGCTCTTTTGTTAGATTCCACATATAAGTAAAAGTATATTATATTTGTCATTCTCTGTCTGATTTGTTTAATTTACCATAATACCCTCTAGGTCCATCCACATTGCCACAGATGGTAAGATGTCATTCTTTTTTATGGCCAAGAAATATTCCATTGTGTAGGTATTGCACCTTCTTTATCCATTCATCTGCCAATAGGCACAGGTTGTTTCCATACCTTGGCTATTGTAAATAATGCTGCAATGAACAGAGGGATGCATATATCTTTTCGAATTAGTGTTTTGAATTTATTCTGATGAAACCCCAGGAGTGAAACCCCAGGAGCTGTGTTGTAAGGTAGTTCTATTTTTAATTTTCTGAAGAATCTCCAAACTGTTTTCCATAGTGGCTGCACTAATGTGCAGTCCCACCCACAGTGCGAGAGGGTTCCCCTTCTCCACATCCTCTCCAACAGGTGTTGTTTGTTGTTTATTGATGCTAGCCATTCTGACAAGTGTGAAGTGATCACTTACATTTCTCTGATGATTAGTGACATTGAGTATCTTTTCATTTGTCTCTGTACTCTTTGGAGAAATGTCTATTCAGGTTCCCTGCCCAATATTTAATTGGTTTTGAGGTATTTTATGGTAAGTTGTATGAGTTCTTTATAAATTTTGCATATTAAGCCCTTATTGGATGTATCATTGGTGACTGTCCCCAATCATTAGTTATCTTTTCATTTTGTTGATGGTTTCTTTTACTGTGCAAAAACTTTTAGCTTGATGTAGTCCTATTTGTTTACTTTTCTCTTTTGTTTCTCTTGCCTGAGGAGATATGGCCCCCAGAGAATACTACTAAGAGCTATGTCAAAGAATTTACTGCCTATGTTTTCTCCCAGGAGTTTTATGGTCTGGGGTCTTATGTTTAAGTCTTTAATCCATTTTGAGTTCATTCTTGTATATGGTGTAAGCAAGTGATCTAGTTTCATTCTTTTGCATGTATCTCTCCAGTTTTTCCACCACCATTTATTAAAGAGGTTCTGTTTATCCCATTGTATGTTTTTGCCTCCTTGATCATAGATTAATTGATCATATAGGTATGAGTTTATCTCTGGGCTCTCTATTCTGTTCCATTGATCTATGTGTTGGCAACACTTGTTGATTCTTTTTTCTTTTAAACTTTAATCATCAGCCAAGAATATGTTTATTGATTTTAGAGAGAGAATATGGTAGAGAGAGAGAGAAGCATCTGTGTGAAAGAGAAATATTGATTGGTTGCCTCTTGTACCTGCCCCGACCAGGGATCAAATCTGCAACGTAGGTATGTGCCCTGACCAGATATCAAACCCACAACCTTTTTGGTGTACGAGATGACACTCCAAACAAGTGAGGCCCCCAGCCAGAGCAACACTCATTGATTCTTAAAACTTTTGCTGGGATATGATTTATGTCATATGTTCTCACATGTCATTGGCCCAAGTAAGTTGAATAGCCAAGCATGAAGCCAATGGGATAGGAGGGAATTCTACCCTCACATGGGGGAGGTTCCAGGGAGGGTACAGAAGTGATGGGCCCAGAGAAGGGGCAGTGAGTATGTGTGGCAGACAATATACCACTGCAGAGCCCAGGGAGCCATGGCCACATGAAAGGGGGCCCTGGTCTGCTGACATATCAGGACCAAAGTATCAAAGATACTAAAATATTTGAATCCACAGCAAGAAAGCTGTAATATAGAATTATGACTCATTCAGAAATGTTCTTATTATAGATTGGTATAAGATAAATTGGTCCTGCTGAAACTGAGGAAACCATTAGGGCCTTTCAAAACCAAAAGAGGTACCAAGACATTTTGAAAGCAGCCATTAGTAATGTACGTGATGAGTTACCCCTGACTTACTACAGAAAAGAATAGTTTTATAAATGCATGCATTAGAAAGTATTCATGAGATGTTAGGGCTCTGAGAAGTGGTTGAGTAGGAGGGAAGGGAAGATAATTAGGGCAGTTAGAAATCTGTTAGTCTTGGCCCGGTAGTTCATCCCAATAAGCCAAGGTTGTGGGTTCAGTCCCCGGTCAGGGCACATATAGGAATCAATCAGTGATTGCATGGATGGGTGGAACAATAAATCAATGCTTCTCTCTCTTTCTCTCTTTAAAATCAGTAAATAAATTTAAAAACTTAAGAAAACAAATAAATTTTGTGAGCTTGCCAAAAGAAATTATGCCTACATTCATTCCTTGCAGATAGAGTGGCTTTGCACAGGCCCTGCACAGATGTGGGCACTGCTGAGGGGTGCGATCTGGGCACGGTCTGCAGCTCAGGGGCTCAGGTCTGGGTGGGGAAGAGGAGGCAACCATTTGGACCGATAAACTGCAACCCCATGTGCAATGGGCGGTTTTAGAAGTACGTACAATGAAAGGGGCAGTTTCCCTCCATGAGGGCATGGGGGTCTCGGAGGGGCCATGGTATCTTGTCTGAGCACTGAAAGGTGAACAGGCAGGCAAGAAAAGGGGACAGCTGGGAGGACGCAGAAGGTGAAGGAACAGCAGGTGCAGAGGCGAGCAGGTCTGGGACGGCTCCGTGCACATGGAGCAGGGCTGCCTCTACGTGTGCAGCGCACATACAGGAATTAGGAAAGACACCATCTTTATGTGGTTTTAAAAATCAGTTAGGGATTTTATTGTGTGCTCTCCTAAGTGTGGGTCTCTGAGGGTTTATATTCAATGGGACAGCCTCTACGCTCTCGCATAAATTAGTACATGTCCCTGCTGAGAACCCACTTACCTGCAGCCTCCTTGCTTGGTTCACAGCCCGAACACCCGGCCATGCACGGCCTCGCTGGCAGGACTCCGAGCATTTAGTATGACTTGGGCACGGAGTGTAGCCAAGGGTGGTGGGGCCCTGTGTGTTGGGAAGGGGGAACAGTAGGAGGAGCTGTGGTTAAATAGGCGAGAAGGCAGGTGACCTGGGAGGGCCCAAAGCAGTCACAAGGGGCCTTAGAAGAGAGGCAGGGAGCTTAGCCTACAGAGGAGGAAGAAGGTGATGTGACGATGGGAGCAGAGAAGGGTTTGAAGATGCCAAATGGCTGGCTTTGAAGGTGGAGGGAGGGGACACAAGCCAAGGAATGCAGCTCTAGAAACAGGACGAGGCGAGGAAACAGACTCTCCCTTCGAGCCTGCAGAAGGAGCATGGCTCTGCTGCCACCTTGGTTTGGGCCCCGAAACCACTTCACTCAGACCTTCAGAACTGTAGGAGAATAAGTCTGTGTTGCTTTAAGCCACAGAATCTGTGGCAATTAGTTGCCACAGCCATAGAACATGTCAGAGAGGGCAGGTCACAGAGGGCAGGTCACTGAGGGCAGGTCACAGAGGACACATCACAGAGGGCAGGTCACAGAGGGCAGGTCACTGAGGGCAGGTCACAGAGGGCAGGTCACTGAGGACATGTCACAGAGGGCAGGTCACAAAGGGCAGGTCACAGAAGACACACCACAGAGGGAAGGTCACTGACGGCAGGTCACAGAGGCAGGTCACTGAGGGCAGGTCACAGAGGACACATCACAGAGGGCAGGTCACTGAGGGCAGGTCACAGAGGGCAGGTCACAGCGGGCAGGTCACAGAGGACACACCACAGAGGGAAGGTCACTGACAGCAGGTCACAGAGGCAGGTCACTGAGGGCAGGTCACAGAGGGCAAGTCACTGAGGCCAGTAGTCTCAGGGGCTGGGGCCCAGGTCTTGGGGCTGCCAGAACCTGGACCACAAGACTCCAGGTAGTGTGAAAACCCCAGAGTCGCCAGAGAAAATACTAGAGCTTGCATTTCTATCTATTTTGTATTGCATCCTTTCAAAAGTCTATTTTGGTGAATGTTTTATAGTATGCTAGTGTTCGCTTAAAAATAAAGGGCTTTTCAAAGTGAGAGGCAAATAAGCATTTATTTGAGATCAGTAAGAATAGCCGTTCTGGAAACATTAATTCAGGCAGAGGCCCAAACAACGTCGATTAGGAAACAAGGACAAGGGGTATTAGTTGGAAAGGGAAAGGGAACATCAACAGAAGGAAGGCACTTCCATTGGTGCAGATAACATAAAATAGTCCCATTAGTTCTAAACCATGTCTTCATATTCAGTCCAGTAGACATAACAACTGCTTTCTTGTGGCACCTATGAAGGGGCTCCACAGAAGACCACCAAGCACTGCCCCCAGGACCGGACCCAATGCTGGATACCAGCCGGGGCCATTGGGGCCCACCAGCTTCCTGCTTCGCATTGGGTGACTGGCTGAGTCCCATCTCAGAATTCCAACCCTCCCTCCCTATTTTGGAATTCCTTTCCTTGTGTTATCTTTGCAAACAGTTCCCTGGGGAACAATACTGCTCAGGCACAAACCAAAGTTTGTTCTGCCCCCTTTTAACATTCCAAAGATTCCAGGCATAAAACCTGCACAGGCAGTTCTCTGGCATGGCAGCCTTGGCCCCATTTACATTACTGTTTCTATGAGTGAAAGATTTATGAATGTGATGTATGAATTCACATGCATGCCCCGGGAGTGCCTGCTAGGATTGTTTTCTGATGGTGGTCATTGAAGGTGCAAGGCCCCTGGCTGAGAGGCAGGGTGGGCAGTGGGGAGGTGCCCATCAGGAGGTGAGGAGGCCACAGCAGCCAGCAGGTGTGTGGAGCTCCAGGGAAAGGCCTGCCATCCTCCGTCGCTGAGCCCTGACTGTGACTGGCCAGGGTGCCACTCAGGATGGCTGTGAGGGCAGGCGAGCTGAGTGTGAGGAGCTGATGGGCGTCTGAGGCAGTGGGACAAACAGGCTCAGCATTCAGAAGAGAGATCGGGTTCGGTGCCTGTCCATCTGAGAGTGGTCCAGCTCCAAGGGGCACAGGGAAGGAAGCTGAGATCCTCTGGGGAGGGGGGGGGGAAGAAATGAGTAAGAGACAGGGTGGGCAAAGGCCTCAGCAGGCCAGAGGAGCGGGCAGGGGGCTCGGGGTCCCAGGGAGGGGAGATAAGAGCAAAGCCACGCTGGTGTCAAATGCTCCGAGAAGCAGATGGGGTGAAGGGGAAGGGTCTGTTGGATTTGAGGCTGCGGCACCCCTGGGCACCTGGCTGAGGTAGACCCAGTGGTGAGACTGGGAGCAAAGCCAGGTGGGAGCAGACTCCACCGGGGACCAACTGGAGATAAGAAAGGAGGTTTCTTCGTGTTGCCTGCTTTTTGTTCATCAGAATGGGAAAAACAAAGCTGCAGTTTAGAGAGGAGTTTCCAGTTATTTGGAGGAAACCTGAAACAGTGAGGGATGGGGTCAGGGCTCATAAATGGAGAGAATGTGTATGAAAGCTTTTTCACAGTAGAGGGAGGGTGGCGGGGCTGGGGGGAACTCGACACCCCAAGGAGTAGGGCCCTTGCCCCCACCCAAACCTCTGTGTCCCGGACACCACGCCTGCCTCCGCCCCCCAGTGGGTGGGAGTCAGGATCACGCCGGGCCTGGGAGGTGGTCTCTCAAGGCGATAAAGTCCACAAGCGTCATAAATATTCCTTTCTTTTCCTTTTAGGGGGTGGTTGTGTGAGAGAGCGATTTTTTGGCATTTTATTATTTTCCAATGAAATTAAAGAAACGCGCATTAGCAAACAGAACAAAGTGAAATGAGTGTGATTTCTCTTGCTTTTTAATGAAATAAGTTTTAGTCCTTCCTGTCACCCTGCTGCAAACAGCATCGACATTCCACCTCCACAGCACGATGTGTAATATGATGAATTACATCAGTGTCCCCTCCTTCTGGGGGGGGGGGCGACTTACGGAGGGCATGCTGGGAAGAGTGGTGCAGTGGCCAAAGAAATGACCAATTTGAGGTTCTGAGTCATAAATTGTCATAATTAGAAAGCAGACAGGGTACGTTACTGTTGCCGTATTTGCTGCCTGTTCTCTGTAAAAGCTTTGGGAATTAACATGATGAGCTTTTAGAACAAGAGCCAGGTGGAGCGCTACTTACCTCCAGCAGAACCCCCCCAAACCCGACAAAGGAGCAAGAAGGAACCCAAGAAAAACGTGCACTGGAACAAGCCAAGAAAGGCATCCCAGGAATCCTGCTAGCAAGGGTAGGGGATCAGGACGACCTTCTGGGGAAGCATAATTTTGCAATTACGAAGTACATTGCTCAAGGGCAAACACCCACTAGGACTCTAGACTGCCCTCTTCATGAGAAAAGGGCCCTGCTGAGAGGATGTCTTGGTGGGGGAGGGGGAGGCCTGGGAGCAGGGGAGACTGGCTAGAGGAAGGGACATGGTCTGCTCTGGAAACCAGACTGCAAGACATGGTGACATCCTTGCAGGTGAGCAACATCAGCATTCTCCATCAGCTGGACGCCGGCCCGCCCAGCGCAGCACAAGATCAGCATCTTGTACCTGGGAAGGGCGGGCTGGGTAGGGGTGCTAAACATTCCCTCTTTTACGCCTGTGTATAAGGCTTCACCCAACAACCGGAGTCTTTTTTTTTTTTTTTTTCTTTTAAAAAAGATTTTATTTATTTTATCTTTAGAGGGGAAGGGAAGGAGAGAGGGAGAGAAATATCAATGTGTGCTTGCCTCTCGTGCGTCCCCTGCTGGGAACTGGCCTGCAACCCAGGCATGTGCAACCGGAGTCTTTTTATAGGCCCTGTGGATACCTCCCCACTCTGGCTTTCAAAGGAGTTACACTGGGTGCCCTGCTTTCTGGCCCAACTCCTCCTGGCCCCCGTCAGCCCAGCCTCCTCCCCCCCAGGCACTGAGGAGCGCACAGAGCCCCAACATGAGGCTGCATCCCCTCCCCGTCCTGCTCTGTGCATCTCACTCCTCCGGTGCACCTTCTACAGGGCGTGGCTTGGCAGGGAACCCTTAGGTGCCCCTTCCCAGTAGCCATCTAGGGTGGTGGCTGCCAAGGCCGCACGTCCTGTCTTGCTGCTAACACAACTGAGACTTTGCCCAGGTACCAGGCACAGTTGCTTTGTCTGGCAGGAAGGTGATCTTGGTTCCTGGCCTAACAGCGGGTGCACGTAGAGGCAGCTCTGGCCAAGGAGATGCATGGGGACGTGTGCTCAGAGGCTTCTGGGAAAGGCTCCATTCCCTGAAAGGGGCAAGAGCCAAGCGAACATGAGGTCTGCTGCTGCCCCGGCCTGTCTGCCCCGGCATGTGGATGTCACACTGGAGCGACAGTGACCTTATTGCGAGGACAGTAAAATGGGAGGAGAGAAAGAGTCTGGGTCTTGCTTGCGTTGCTGAGCCATGGAAGCAAATGCGAAACACCCACTGTATGGCATGATTGAATGTCTCCTGTGCTCTAGCCACTACTGACGTGGGATTGCCACTCGCCACCAACCGCATGCTGACAGACTTCCGCGGTCTCCTCCGTGCACGTCCACCTGCCGGTGATGGCTGCTCTTGCCCACCTCCTGTTCGCACGCTCCCGGGGCCCCAGCCTGGCGGTTCTCCCATGCCTGACAGTCAGCAGCCTGAAGAGCAGGTGGTGGCAGGCCGCAGGACTCAGAACAGAATCTGGGGTGACCCTGCCTCACGACCAAGCCAGAGGAGCCTGTGGACAGCAGCAGCAGCTGGACACTTGGATTCCAAACAGAAAATTAGTGGGAGGCTGCCACGGCGGCCTGACAGACACCCTGGCCCAAGGTCCCGGTGAGTTTCCTGAGTCCTCATGGCAAGGGAGAAATAGTGGCTGGCCCAGACAGGGGCGGCTTCGGGGCTTTCTTTAAGGAGCCAGCCTGGTCCCCATAAGGCAGCCCCCAGCCAAGCACAGGTGAAGGGACACTGCAGAAGGAGTGGTGGCCACCGGGTCCACCTCTGCATCCGAAGCACTGCAGACATATGTCAGCATTTGAAGGGCATCAGAAGCCCGTCCCTCCCCTAAGATGTCCCCTCAGATGTCTGAAATGTCAGCGCTGACAGGGACGCCTCCCGTGTTCGGCAGTGCCCTTTTTTGTCCCCTGTGGGCTCCAAGTCCCCATGTATGAGCAGCACAGGGAGTGCTCCTTTCTCCGGGAGGTTTGGGTGGAGAAGAAGGCACCAGGAAGCCAGATGATCTTGTGGGTGAAGGCCCGGAGAAAGCCCAGCGGGGGCGGGCTGTCTGGGGAAGAGAGTGCTGAGGTCCGATGAGGTGGAGACGCGTTGCTGACTGGGCCTGCACCTCTGTGCTCTGGCCCTCGTGCCAGCAAGTTCATGGGCTCCAGCAGGCAAACCCTGCCCCCCTCCCTTACTGTGAGGGGTGTGAACACTCCCGCCTGAGGGTGCGAAGAGGTGGAGGGAGTTTTGCCACCTGCAACAGTCTCCAGCTGCCGCTGGCAGACTTATGAGTAGCCTGGCACGACACACAGCTATGGGCAGGTCCCTGGCTGCCCGCAGGGCCACCCCGGGCTGCTGGGCCCACAGGAGCCACTTGACAGAAGTGAAAAGGATCCAGAGGAGGAAGGCCCTGGAGAGATGGGAGGAGAGAGGCTGAGGCAGGCCTCACAGGTGCTTTTCTTCCTCCAGTGGTCTCAGCAGAACAAAAGAGAAGGCATTGTGGGGACAGGGACACTACCAGGAGAGGTGACAGCAGGACAGTGGGCTTTTGCTGAGGATGGGCTAGTATACAAGTCAAGTGACAGAGCCAGCTCCAGTGGATCCAAGTAAAACAACAGGGGTGCATGGGGAAGGTGGGCTGAGGGACGCCGGGAGATCGAGAGCAGTCAGGACCGCGCTGGGTCCCTGAGATCAGCCTCTGCATGCTGCCAGGGACACTGCCAGGGACGAGGAAGCGGGCTCTGACCTTTCATCCTTAGGGTTGTGCCCAGTGGGGAAAGGAAGGAAGGCCTTTCAGCTTGATCTGAATAAATCCAGGACTCAGCCCGAGTCCTGCTCACATCTGGACCCATCACCATACCCAAGTGGCGGTACAGCTGCTGACCCACGGTTATGCGGCCAGTCTCAGGGTCAGGACGAAGGCCGTGGTCACCAGACCCTGCCCACCCCAACCTCCATGCAGTGGGAGAGAGCCAGGGCATCCCCCAAAAGTGGGGATGTCATCACAGGCTGACAAAGAATAAAGGGCCACATGGCAGCCCATACCACCACTGCCATTCTGAGGGACCCAATGTCCCTGCAAACAAAGGACACCTGAGGGGAGGTGTGCAAAACATCTCTGCTGCCCAGCAGCCAGAATGGACGGTGAAGCTCAGCTCTGAGACAGGGTGGAACTCCTTCAGAGATGGGGTGGGGAGGGGCTGGGGAACTAAGGAGGAGATGTGGTGGTCCAAAAAAACAAAAGCAGGCTTTTACAGAGTTCCGGGTCTGCCCTGGCTGCCCCCTGGCCCGAAATGGCCTTTTCTTGCTTTCTTCATCTGGTAACCTCCTATTCATCCTTCAAGACACAGCTCAAATGTCACCTGCCCTGTGAAGCATTCAGTGCTCCAAGACCAAGGTTGTTTCTCAGTCCTGCTCCCTGCCTCCAAGAGTACTTTGCATTTACCTCACTGAATTTTCATCTCTGGCTCATGGGTACTGCTTCTCTCCCTGGGTAAGGCAGGGGCTGTGTCTTACAGCGTAAAGCTCCCCTTCTAGCACCTAGCACCCATACCTGTTTGGTAAGTAGATGAACTATGCAGGCAAGAATATAGTTTCTGTGGCAGATGGAGTTTTTGTCTACCTTCTTCTCTCCTAACAAAACCCACTTCCCACAACGGAGGCTAAAATGTGCTCTCAGCCTTTCTTGTAATTGCCAAGTGACCCATTTACGATTAATAAAACTTAAAGAGAAGTCTCCAAGGAGCTTTCCCCTGCTTCTCAATAAATAGCGTAACTCAAGAGAGGAGAGCTCTCTTCCTTGTCCTTTTCCTTCCTGTCTTTGAACACATCTATGAGAATGTGATGCCCGGAGCTGTGGCAGCCATCTTGAGACCAAGGGGCCAACGGCCAACACGTTCAAAATGATGCAGTAGGAAAACTGGAACATGCCTGATCTTTGGTTATTCATCCTTAGATCCAACCTGGGAACGTGGGAACCTGGGAACCACCTACTTCTATATTGTTCATATGAGACAAGAAAAACATGTAGTATTTAAAACCACTTTTAGTGGGTAATTCTGTTCCTGGCAGCAGGAAACATGCTGATACAGGATGACAGTAGGTCCTCAATAGTACGAACAACATGCTTTCCCATCTAGCACCAGTTTAGAAGAGAGAGAAGACAAAAACACCTCAAAGTTAACAATTATTAAAATACTGTCCATGTTTTGTTTCCAACTAGCAATTATTTCAAGTTAAGTCCAAAATCTTGTCTCCAGGTTCCAAGAGTTTTTGCATTCACCTCAATGAATGTCTATCTCTGGATCGTGGGTACTGCTTCTCTTCTGGACAGGGCCAGGGCCAAGTCTCATGGTAATAATGGTATAGTAATGTAAATAATCTTATAAGAATGTTCTGTGGCTTGAGCACAACCCGAAGGGCCTGGGTCAGCTGCCTGATCATGTGAGTCTTGCTCCCCGCCCCTGAAGGGGCTTGGTCCTGAAGACCGGACAATAGGACCAAGTCCTCTCTGCCCCCAGGGCCAAATCTCCCTCAATAACATAGACAAAGGCTATGAATCATGCTACTATGTTGAAAAGCTCTGTGCTAAGTTGCCGTTGGTGGAAGACAAAAATCAAGGCAAATGTGTACTTTAACCACCAGGCCAGTGAAATAATCTGAGTAAAATTAATCATAAGTCACAAACCCAGAAGCCTGAGTATAGAAACCAAGGAAGAGCTGTCTGGGGACGGTACAGCCCCCGGTTCCCAGAGCAATGAGCTGCTCTGCAGGACTGGGGTGTAAGGTGTGTCTGACAGCTGAGGGCAGACTCTGTGTCAGGCCGAGGGGTTGCACTCACCTTCAGGCTAGAAGACACGGGAGGGTTTGGGGGGACAGGCCATAGTCAGATGTGCACCCTAGAACCCTCACTGTGCAGCCTGTGAAGCTGGAAGCTGGACAAGAGGAGGAACACGGAGTTTGGGGTGAGGCACAGAGTCACAGTTCTC
Source organism: Anoura caudifer (assembly GCA_004027475.1). NCBI lineage: Eukaryota > Metazoa > Chordata > Mammalia > Chiroptera > Phyllostomidae > Anoura > Anoura caudifer. The sequence continues at coordinate 13,000 of PVKU01010841.1, read as the reverse complement.
ACCAGTGCCTGCCATTTAAACCCTGAATCTGGGCGGCAGAAGCCATGCACCCCATACCTGGTGTGCAGGTAGGGCTCAATGAATGGTCACTGTTAATATTTCTGAGATGATGAGTCCACCAGCACCCTCTGCAGGCTGATGGGACCTCAGCCAGAGCACTGCGGCTGCTGCTAGGCTTCTCTCAGCGACGCCGAACACCCCAACCCCAAGATGCAGCAAACACCTGCCGATAACAGTAACTGGAAACCAAGGGCCTTTCAGCTGCGCCTTCCCCGCCAGGTGCACCTTCCCTCACTCACATCTCCACATCCTACCAGACTCACTGAGGGCATCCCGAAGCCCAGCTCCCAGCCCTGACACTGGGGATCACAAGCTGACTGTGGCAGAGGAAGCACTGACTTTTGGTTCCCTGGGAAGAAGGGTCCAGGCCTAGGACAAGTCAGGGAGACCGTAGTCCCAATGTCCCAGGTGCCTCTGGGCCTTTCACCAGGAATTCTGTGTGCAGCAAGCAAAGGACAACAGTTCTAGGACCACCCTTCGCCTCTGCAGACATCACAGCCTGACCACAGCACTCGAGCTGAACGCCCTCGACCCAGAGCTCAGACCACTGTTTTAACGGTCCAAGCTCATCTTGTCGTCATGCAATCACGCAGCCGCCCCGGCCGTGCTGCCCCGAGTGAACCGGACTTCGGTGATTCTCCTGGGCCCTTCTCTCTCTGCCCTCACTTACCCCTTCTCCAAAGGGGAGGACAGGGGGGCCCATGTTGGGGGACATGCAGGCCATCTAACTGCCAGAGTGACGGGCAGATCAAGGAACTCCTCCTTGTAGGAGACGGGAGGTGAGGCGCCAGTTGTTAAAAAGAACATTGCGATCTTACAACCACCCAAGTTACGCTATTCAACGTCTCCTCAGCCAATAAGCAGAGTATAAATTTCTAGTCGTTCACGCTGGGAGCCAGTTAATTAGCTATGTAGCTGTCTTCTCAATAAGGAGGAAGGTGAAGGCATTATTGGGGCTTCACGCTGTCTTGATGAGAACCTGCAAAAACCAGAGAAGGAACTGCTAAAACACTGCCTGTTCCGATCTCCTACAACACGTGCTCTCTTCTTGCCCAGAAGCGAGTGCTTCCCCTCAAGACACTGCAACGTGTCTGCCTCGTAATAAGGTCTGTGGTCACTCCCAGTCCCTCTTCCTCTAACATTGACACCAGAACTCCTGAAATCAATAAATATAAACCTAAGTGCACTTGGGTTCCTCCGACACGAGGGTCTTTCTTCTCTAGAAATTGTAATGAATTTGCAACGCTGCACCAAACATCTTCAAAGCCTAGTCATGAAAGTAACATGATTTATTATATTAAATGAAAAGAAATTGGTAAAGGACAAAAGTGCTAAGCAGGCTAATAGCCAACAAGATTAATCACTGACAACTTGCATTAAGTCAGTAGGGCCCCAGGAAGAGTTCATCAATTTGTATTCAAACAAAAAGTGAGAAAAACAACCCAGCACACTGGAAGAACAAAGAAGATTAAATAATCCTTCAGCCGACAAAATATGCTGTCTTGAATATATTTAACTCCAACTACAGGCTGAATTCCAATTTCAGGATCTTATTGAGGGAAAAGGTTAGAGGCTTGCTCCACAAAGGACAAAATCCATTTCCTTATACCACTGATTGTATTATTGTCATTAAAATAATACATATTCAGTCATCGATTCTAAACACATGATTTTTACATAATTAAGATAACTGTGATTTTGTAGTCTATATTTTAGACTTGGCATTCTATAATAAACTTCTACTATCAAAATGCTTCAAGAACGTTCACTGGTACCAGCGCTCTGCTGAAAGTGTTGGTTGGGTCGCCGTTGGTTCCCCTCCAAAGGACCGGCTCCTGCCATCCTCCGCGGCCCACCTCTCACTGGCGTCTGGCACTGGTCACCACCTTTCCCTGATCCGCCCTCCTCCACGAGAGTCTGTGACTTACGGGGCTGCTTTCCCTCCTGTCCGTCTCCCCAGACTATTCACCCTGCTCTCTCCGCCCACCCCGCCCCCTACTACCTGCCTGCTGGGGCTCCTGGAGATGGGGCCTCTCCTCGTTTTATTCTGTCTCCTTGGGTGATCTCAGGCCTCCGTGAAGCTTTGATTATTAACTTACGATGATGATGCACACATTTCATCTTCCACCCCAGACCTGTATGCCTGACAACTGTCTCAACCTTCCCCTCAGAAGTCAACGCCTCCGTGTCCCCAAACGAACTCAGGGTCTCCGCCAATACTGGCCCTCTTTCACCAGCAGCCAGCCTGGAGAATGGCATGTCTCGACCCTGTTCTCAAGGCAGGCGTCATCCTGGACGTTTCATCCCTCCTCCCCAATCTAACCAATTTGGGGCCAAATCTCAACATGGGGCCTTCTAAGGTCTCTTTCTCATCCATCCAGCGCTCCCCACCCCGCCCACCAGGTCAGCACGGAGGGCGTGCGCTGCACAAACGCCACCACCTGGGCCTCTTGCCTATTCTACGAGAATACTTCGCAACTCCACTTCCCCTTAGACCTCTCCAAGCCATTTTTCAACCTTATTAAAATGTAAACCTAACCATGCTGCTCCTTTGCATAACTGCTCTGAGGGCCTGGCTTGGCCTACATTTCCCGGAGTCATCGCCCTTTACGTTGCCCTGGTTTCCCTGAACCGCCAGGCCCTTGCCCACATCTTCTTTGGTATCCTTCAGCCACCGCGGCCTTCCTGCAGCTACTCAAACGTGCCCGGACCCTCCCCGCGTGGCCTTTACCTGCAACGTTCTTCTTCCCCTCCCCACCCCTGGATTCAGGACTCTTCCCAGGGGTCCCAGCACAGTCGGCGCGCACCACCTCGGACGAGGAAACCTCTCCGAGTGCACGGTGGTCACATGGAGACTGTCCCTCTCCGGAGCAGTCAGGGCCACAGTGTGTTGGGTGAGTAACACGTATTTATGTACATTTTCGTCTCTGGTGAACGCCTGTCAGACTCACAATGGTAAGAATTATGCTCCCCTCTCTTTCTCACTGACGAAACCTCAGCAACGAGAACACGATTAGTGCTCAATGAACATTTTGTTGAAGTAGTGAACTACCTAGAAAATATAGTATAACTTTGCCATTCTTTTAAAAAATAGTAAAAGCCTACTACATTTTACATTCAGGCTTCCTGGAGTTCGCTATTATAATATGCTATAACAAACATCTTTAAACACTACACTACTTTTTTCTCTAAATCATTCAGTCATTTGTTAAAAATCAAGGCTCTTGGTATACATTGCCAAACTGCTTTTGAAATGCTTGTATACTACCCTAATGTGATACAGAAACTAATTTAATGAAAAAATACTTTAACTGGAATTTCTTTGCTGAAAGTGAAAATTTCTTTATATTTTGTAGCTATCTGTATTTCCTCATTGATAAAACTTTATGTCCTACATCTTTGGCTAGTTAATCTACTGCACTGCCAGCCTCATACTACTAATGTACAGCACGTAACACTTAATGAAAATAAACCTCTATCTTACTGGCTTATGTATTTACTATACTGTACTTTTTATCGTTATTTTAAAGTGTACTCTTGCGACTTACAAAGAAACTTTGCTGGAAAACTGTATGCTGTGTTCCACTGGCCGCGGCCTCATCCATCTCATCGTCACCGCATCTCCTGACTGCGTCGCTCTCTCGTCAGCAGGCGATCAGGTTGCTTTACAAACTCAGTGAGGCCAGCGTGTACAGTAGCGTACAACAGCCTAGGCCTTCGCATTCACCCACCACTCACCACCAGCTCACACAGAGCAACTTCCAGTCCTGCAGGCTCCATGCATGGGAAGCACCCCATGCAGGTGCACCATCTTCTGTCATACCGTATTTTACTGTAGCTTTTCTATGTTCGGTACATTTGGATACACAAATGCCACTGTTACAACTGCCTACAGTATTCAGTACCGAACATGCTGTACAGATTTGCAGCCCAGGAGCCGCAGGCTATACCACACAGCCTGGGTGTGCAGTAGCTGTGCCATCTAGGAGCAGGTTAAGTTCACTCGAGGTTGAAACTGCCTAGTGACACGTTTCTCAGAGCGTGCCCCTGTTGTTAAACAGCACATGACTATTTGTCAATGTCCACATTTTCTGCCGCTGTTGATTTCTAATTTCACTCAGTTGGCCACAGGACATACTTTGTAAAGCTTTAATCCTTTTTGACTCATTGAAACTTTTCGATGCTCTAACATATCATCTGTACTAGAGAATGCACAGGGGCCCTTGAGAAAATGTTTTGCTGGGGAAGTGTTTTGCAGAGGGCTGCCAGGTGCGGCGGGTTCCAGGCACTGCTCACCTCTCACACTTCCTTGCTGGCTGGCCAGCCGCTACTGAAAGTGGGCTACATACGTCTCAAATTATTACTGAGTTGTCTCCCTCCCCAATCCTGTCAGGGTTTGCTTCCCTTGTTTAGGACTCTGTTGTTAGGTGCATATATGTTCGCAATCATTACATCTTTGTAGTAAGATACAATTACAAGAATAATTTACTTATAATTTATCATTATAAAATGTCCTCTTTTGAGTCCCTAGGAACAATTTTTGTCTACTTTTTTGATATTAGTAAAGACACTCCAGTTCCCTTTCGGTTACTTCTTCCATTGTATACCTTTTCCCATCTTTTTAGTCTTAGAATCTAAAATGAATCTCTTGTAGAGAGCATATAATTTTATTTTTTTAAATCCATTCTGTAATCTTTTGATTGGTATATTTTATCTATTTACATAACATAGTTACCTATAAGGTAGGATTTATACATGACATTTTTGCTATTTATTTTTTAAAAGATTTTATTTATTTTTAGAGAGGGGAAGGGAGGGAGGGAAACATCAATATGTGGTTGCCTCTTGAGCACACCCCCTACTGGGGAACCTGGCCCACAACCCAGGCATATGCCCTGAGTGGGAATTGAACTGGCAACCCTTTGGTTCCCAGGCTGGCACTCAATCCACTGAGCCACACCAGCCAGGACTGCTATTTGTTTTTGAATGTCTTGTATTTGTGTTCTATTCCTTATTTTTAGTGTATCTTTTTAATTCCTTGCTGTTTCTTTGTAATATTGTGATTTATAATATGTATTTGGTCTTCATTTCCATTCCTGGCCCAGAGCTCCTAAAACTGAAAATTTCCTAAGTGATAAAAGTGAAAAGTGTCTTTTTTATGCTAATGATTGACTTTTGGAAAGCCCCTAGGTATCCTGTGGATGCTGCTGGCTGCCAGGGGAACCCACCATGTGACCAGCGGGTGGGACCTCTGAGGAGGTGAGAGAGGCTGGATACTGAGCCCAGCTAACAATGGGGCCTATGTAAACACCTCAGAGGATGGGGTTTGGAGTTTCTGAGTTGCAGAATATGTGGGGGTACTGGGAGAGTGGAGCTCTTGGAGGACCTGGAAGCTTTGAGCCCTTTCCCCATAACCTAACCTATGCATATCTTCTACCTGGATGTCCCTGAGTTATATCTTTTCATAATAAACCAGTATTCTAGTAAGTAAAATGTTGCTCTGAGTTCCAAGAACCACTCTAGCAAATTAGTTGAACCCAAGGAGGAAGTCACTGGAACCTCCAATCTACAGCAGGTCAGCCAGAAGCACAGGTGACAACCTGGACTGCTGACTGGAATTTGAAGTGGAGTGGGGTTGGGGGGAGCCCTTAACCTGTGGTATGTCACCCTGTCTCCATGTACGTAGTGTCTGAATTTAATGGAATTGCAGGACACCCAGCGTGTGTTGGAGATTTGCTTTCTGGGAGGAAAAACAGCACACATCAAAACTGGGAGCAGAATCACATTCTTTTACTATATTATTTTTACTTATTCTTTACTGGCTGCCTTTGGGAATAAAATTAGCATCTTAATCTACCTTGGATTCATATTAACTTAATTCAGTAGCAGGTAGTCAACGGTTACTCCAATAGTAGTTCTGTCTCCTCCACACCCTTGTGCTACTGTAGCCATACAAATCACACCTTATACACTGCAAGTCCATTGACACAGTTTTATAATTACTGCTTTAAGCAGTTGTGGTTTGAAACTGATAGGAGTTACAAACAAAAATAAATTTATACTTTTATAAAACCTACAGAAGTGGTTACTTTTACCAGTGCTCTCTATTTCTTCATGTGGCTTCAAGTTAGTTTCTACTACACTTCCACTAAAGCCTGAAGGGCCCCCTTTAGTAGTTCTGGTAGGGCAGGTCTGTTAGTGATCAATTCTCTTATTTTTGTTTATCTTTTAATGTCTTAATTTCTCCTTTGCTTTTGAAGGATTTAGCTATAGAATTTTTGGTTGAAAGTCTCAGCACTTGGAAGATATCAGCCCACTATCTTCTGGCCCCCATGTTTTCTGCTGGGAATTCAAGTTAGTTCCACTGTCTTTTTCTTTGGCATTTAAATTTTTTTGTTGTGACTGTGAACTGTGATTAATGTGTCATGTTATTATTTTTTTTAAAATATAAATCAAACATTTTCTGGGGGGAATAAAAACTACTCATTTATGTACCTAAGGTTAATGAAGTCAGGAGGGCTCATCCTGGAACTGAGAGCTTTGTTTGCTTTTCTTTGAAGCAGCACAGTGTCTTTGTCCTCATGTAACAGGGTGCAGCCAAGAGAGGAGTCCCAAATAGGGATTTGTAATGGGGTCCAGAACTCCAGGTGTCCAGAAAATATTAGAAAATTATATATAGGATGTCCTCATCCCCACAAGTCTGAACTGAGGGAATGGGACACATGGAGCAGGGCCATTCAGAGTTGTTTTGTACAGCAACAGCTTTGCAGCTAACCTCTGGCATGGTCATTTAACATATCTATAACCTTTAACTAGTTGCATAGATATGTTAAATAGCTGTGGCCATGCTTTCAGCCAGGGGGATGGGAGTGATTTCCACCCAAGATGTAACTGGGAGCCAACTCCCCCTGGTTGCAGCACCTGCATAAGAGCTTGGAGATGACTGGCTCCATGCCATGGGGCCACACCTGCCCGGACTTACTATGGCAGCCCAGAAAAGCTGGAAGAATACGGGAATGCTGGCTGATGTAACCAACTGTGGGAGGAGCTGGAAATGAGGCTGCAGAAGAAGACTGGTGCTGGGATTTAAACCCAGGCACAGCAGCCATTTGGCATCTTTTTGGGGACCATGCAGCTTTGGGGTGCTCCCTTTTGCCACATGGCTTAGGAAGCAGGAGAGACTTTGCCTGGAAGAAAAGGGGTGAAAGGACCCTTGCTGGTGGGCCATGAGGTGTCATATAGCTTTGGATTAACTGGAGATCGTGGCAGCGACGCAGCTGATGGTGCCGGGAGCCTGAATCATGGACTTCTGCTTCTTTTCCTGAGATACAGTACCCCGGACTAGGGCAGGGGGAGAAGGAAGGATTGCGTGCGTCTGTGGGTATTCTAAAGGACTTTAGTATTTTAATGAAGATATTAAGTCATTACTCTAAGTCTGTATAACTTTCAAATAAATAATTCCTTTCCTTTTCATCAATCTCTGGCATTGACAGACTTCTTTCCTCTGGTGGTGGGCAAAGTGAACCTAGTGGGGGGCCCCAGAGGAAAAGGGGGGATCCTTTTGGTAACAGTATATTGTACACCCCACCTTGGGTCTGTTCTGTAACACTCACACAGAAAAAATAAAAACAGAGTTGCCTGGTTGAAAAGCAATTGAGAGATGGTCCCAAGTCCTGCAGGCACCACCTCTGCCTCACTCCCCACTTCAGTGCTTGAGGCATTTTCCTGGCTGCTCGGTGACCTGTCACAAATAGGAGCTCCTCTGTGGGCTCCTGAGTATAACCTCTTGCTCTTTAAAAACATTTCATTCTACCTCAAGGTGTTTCTCTGTCTCTATTTAGTGACCACTAACACATCTGGGCTCCAGTGAGATCCTGCCTCACTGACCTCGACAATCTCATCTCCCACGATCAGCAGAACAGGAAACCGAACATAAGCTTGAAGGGGTGCTGGGTTCGAGAAAGAACATATGATTTCTGAGATACTTCGTCCCTGTCCCATTTTATGTTCCAACAGAGAGAAGTATTTACAGTGGTTAGTTTTGAGCTAAGTGAGTAGGAAGATTATATTCTGTATAAACTTTCCTCCAGCAGAAAATAGAGGGTATTACAACAGAGCTGATATATAAGAAAGAAGTAGGTCCGACAGGGCTTAGAATCACAGGATTAGACGCATCTTTAACACAAACACTCAAAAGAAAATTTGTGTTCTAAGTGTCTACAAGAGATTTTTTATTAATTAAATTTTTAGAATAAAGGAATTTAAAAAGTAACTATGCCAACTTTTAAAAACTACTGAGTATTGAATGATGTTTACAATGAGAAAAAACCTGAACCCTAAAGAACAGACGGAGGGAGGCACCTGGGCCACGAGAACGAAAGGAGGCGGGCCCACGGGCTGCAGGTGTGCTCACAAAGCCCCGCACACCCGCTGTCTAAACAAGCAGCCAATCTTACTCATCGTTCACAGTCTGTGTGTGAGACTAATAATTCAATGACATCGGAAGGTAATCCCTCTCTACCTTAGAGAAGAGCTTTTGCTCTAATCCAGCCTATAGATTACCTTCCATGGCAATGTGTATGGGAATGGAATGAGATCTACTCCAGTTTTAAAACAAATTCAATTTCTACAGGGTTGGCATTAAGCAAAAATTTGTAGCAATCTATGCAGTATTTAAAAATAACTAAGTTGCTTTGAGATACAAGAAGAGGGTAGAGGCCTGAGAGGGAGTGGATACACTCACCTCAGGGCAGCACAAGCCACAAAGGCCCGTGCCCACAGGGCAAGAGGGAGACACTCATTCTGTGCAACCCCCTCATGTACAGCATTCTAGGGAGTCCTACTAATTATAATTCATAAACTGCCAGTTAAATTCTAATAACAACTATGTACACTCTCCCCACCCCCCAAATAATTTTTTTTCTCAGAAATAAAATCAGGAAAGGGACTGAGTTCTGGAAAGAAATGGTGAGGCTGTGGAGCTCCGAGGGGGGATGCGGTCTCCTCACCCCCAGGATGTGACTTGCACCCCCAAGTTCTGCCTCACAGTCTCCTGTGTATGAAATGTAATTTGTGAAATCTGTCCTTGAAAAAGTCACAGTGGAGCCGGAGAAACCTCTGGGGCAATTAGTTTTTGTCCTTCGCTACCCTAAATTCAGATAATCTCAACATCCTGAGATATCCTTTGATTTGTTCTTTCTCTGATATCTTGTGTCCTTGGGATCAAAGCCTCTTTCACTGGCACCAAATAATGCCCAGGGAGGAGTTCTGGCCATGTAATCCTCTGCGCCGAAAGTTTTCGATCCGCCACTGTCTTCATATTCCTGAATAAGCTCCTGGAAGCGGTTATAATCAATCCAGGTCCACCATTCTCTCTCAATCTTAAACTAGGAAGAAAAAAAGTAATCAGGTCAGAAGTAACAACAGCCATTAAAAAAAAAAAAAATCAAATAAACACCAAAAAATAAAAAATGAGCCTCATCTTTTGTCCATATCAGGGTAAAGAAAATTTTTTCACGCTCCAGATGTAATTCTATATCAAAGCAAAAGAGTCAAAGGAGAGTTTCTCTGGCCGGAGGACGCCAGCCGAACTGAACCTGGAAGACCCAGCTGCTGAATAAAGAATGCATCCGGGAACTGAAAGTCAAGTTTACCTTGATCGATCGTTAAAGAGGGTTAATTAAGTGTTTTTGTATTATCATATGTTAACAACCAAGCTAATTCTAATTTTTCTTTTCATTTTTATTTTTTATTAAAATTTCACTTTTGATTAGTTTACATTCAATATTATTTTGTATTAGTTTCAAGGTGTACAGCAAAGTGGTTAGCAATCATATACTTTACAAAGTGATTTCCACAGATATTTCAAGTACCCCCCCAATACTGTACATAGTTACTACAGTGTTATTAACTACACTACTTGTGCTGTACTTTACATCCAGTGACGATTTTGTAATTGCCAATTTGTACTTCTAGAGCCCTTCACCTTTTGCACCCAGTCCCCCAACCTTCTTGCCTTCTGGCAATCATCAGTCTGTTCTCTGTATCTATGAGTCTCTTTCTGTTTTGATTGTTCATTTATTTTGTTTTTTAGATTCCACATGTAAGTGAAATCATATGACATTTCTTTTCTCTGCCTGACACATTTCAGTTAGCATAATATGCTCTAGGTCCACCCATGCTGTCCCAAAGGATAAAATGTCATTCATTTTTATGGCCAAGTAATACTCCATTAATTGTAGGTATATTTATATCCACTCTTCTATTGATGGGAACGTAGGTTGCTTCCATATTTTGGCTATTATAAATAACACTGCAACAAAGGTGGCAGTGCATCTGTCCTTTTGAATTAGTGTTTTGGGTTCCTTCAAATATAGACCCAAAACTAGAATGGCTGGGTCACAGGCAATTCCATTTCTAACTTTTTGAGGAAACTCCACACTGTTTTCCATAGTGCCTGTGCCAGTCTGCGTTCCCACCAAGAGTGCACAACCATTCCCTTTTCTCCACACCCTTGTCAACACTTGCTGTTTGTTGATTTACTGATAGCCATTCCAACAGATGTGAAGTGATATCTCATTGCGGTTTTAATTTGCATTTCTCTGATGATTAGTGATATTGGGCATCTTTTCATATGTCTAGTCGCCACAGGTATTTTTTGGATACAATTGTAACTGGGATTTTCTCACTTTTTCTTTCTGTTTATTATTGGTGCATAAAAATACAACCTATTTCTGAATATTTATTTAATATCCTGTTGCTTTAGTGAATTTATTTAGTAGTGCTAGCAGTTTTTTGGTGGAATCTTTAGAGTTGTCTCTACATATTATCGTTTCATCTGTAAATAAGTTTTACTTCTTCCTTTCCAACTGGGATGCCTTTTATTTTTTCCTTCTTTATCTGATTGTTGTGGCTAGGACTTCCAGTACTACACTGGATAAGACTGGTAAAAGTAGACATCCCTGTCTTGTTCCTGATCTTAAGAGAAAACCTTTTAGTTTTGCCCTGTTGTGTGTGACGTTGGCTATGGGTTTGTCATATATGGCCTTTGTTATGTTGAGCTATGTTCCCTCTCTTCCTACTTTGTTGAGTTTTTATCATATATGGGTGCTGGATTTTGTCACATGCTTTTTCTGCATCTACTGATATGATCATATGATTGGTATCTTTCATTTGGTTTATGTGATGTATCACATTAACTGATTTGCAGATATTAGACCCTGTATCACAGAGTAAATCTCGCTTGATCGAGGTGTATGATATGATATTTTTAATGATGCTCAAATCAGTTTGCTAATATTTTGTTGAGGACTTTTGCACCTATGTTCATCAGGGACATTGGTCTATACTGTATTTTTCGGACCATAAGACACACCTACGTTTTAGAGGAGGAAAATAGGAAAAAAAAATTTTGAAGCAAGAAATGTGGTAAAATATTTCATAACATAAATAATATTTCGACTTCCGGCCAAGATGGAGGCGTAGGCAGACACACTGCCTCTTCTCACAACCAAAATTAAGGACAACAAAGATTTAGAAACAAGAAAACAACCAGAACTCAGAAAACCAAACTGTTTGGAAGTGCAACAACGATTCATCCAGGCCGGTAAGAGGGGCGGAGTCGCGGCAGGAAAAAGCAGAGGTGCGGACCGCAGGCAGCAGCGGCTGGCAGGCCCCAGGTGCACAGGCAGCGACTAGCAGACCCCGGGCACGGGGCGGCAACTGTGCAGAACCAGTGAGGCCGCACAAGGCAGCTGGCTGACTGGGTGGTCCCACATTCACGCGCAGATAATCCAGGCAAAGGGGAAGCGGTGGAAGGGAGTGGAATCCGAGAGTGAGCGGAGCAAGTGCCATTGTCTCCTCTCAGACCCCACCCCCACATATAGCATCACTACCCAGCAACTGGGCTGTCCCGCCCTGGGGAACACCTAAGGTTCCACCCCTCACTACATAACAGCTGCGACTAGACCAAAAACAAACAAACAAACAAACAAACAAAAAACCCAGAAATGACAATGACTCAAACCGGAGAACAAATCAAAGCCCCAGAGCCAATTCATCTAAGCGATGAAGAGATTGCCAACCTATCAGATGCACAATTCAAAACCCTGGTGATCAGGATGCTTACAAAATTGGTTGATTTTGCTCACAAATTAGATGAAAAAATGAAGGCTACAATAAGTGAAATGAAGAAAGATGCATGGGGAACCAACAGAGATGGGAGGAAAACTGGGACTCAAATCAATGGAGTGGACCAGAAGGAAGAAAGAAACAACCAAACAAAAAACAAGGAAGAAACAAGAATTCGAAAAAATGACGAGAGGCTTAGGAACCTCCAGGACATCTTTAAACGTCCCAACATCCAAATTATAGGGGTACCAGAAGGGGAAGAAGAGCAACAAGTGGAAGTTATTTGAACAAATAATAAAGGAGAACTTCTCCAATCTGGCAAAGGAAATAGACTTCCAGGAACTCCAGGAAGCTCAGAGAGTCCCAAAGAAGTTGGACCCAAGGAGGAACACACCAAGGCACATCATAATTACATTACCCAAGATTCAAATGAAGGAGAGAATTCTAGAAGCAGCAAGGGACAAGGGGACAGTCACCTACAAAGGAGTTCCAATCAGACTGTCAGCTGATTTCTCAAAAGAGACCTTACAGGCAAGAAGAGGCTGGAAAGAGGTATTCCAAGTCATGAAAATCCAAGATTGCTCTATCCAGCAAAGCTGTCATTTAGAATGGAAGGGAAGATAAAGTGCTTCTCAGATAAGGTCAAGTTCAAGGAGTTCATCAGCACCAAGCCCTTATTATATGAAATGTTAAAGGGACTTACCTAAGAAAAAGAAGATAAAAAATATGAACAGTAAAAAGACAGCAAACTCACAGGTATTAACAACCAGACCTAAAACAAAAGCCAACTAAGCAAACCACTACAACAGGA
>PVKU01010840.1:0-48454 GCA_004027475.1 Anoura caudifer | reverse complement strand
CTCTTTTGAGAAATCAGCTGACAGTCTGATGGGAACTCCTTTGTAGGTGACTATGCCCTTATCCCTTGCTGCTTCTAGAATTCTCTCCTTCATTTGAATCTTGGCTAATGTAATTACAATATGCCTTGGTGTGTTCCACCTTGGGTCCACCTTCTTTGGGACTCTCTGAGCTTCCTGGACTTCCTGGAAGACTATTTCCTTTGCCAGATTGGGGAAGTTCTCCTTTATTATTTGTTCAAATAAGTTTTCCACTTGTTGCTCTTCTTCTTCCCCTTCTGGTACCCCTATAATTCAGATGTTGGGACGTTTAAAGCTGTCCTGGAGGTTCCTAAGCCTCCCCTCATTTTTTTGAATTCTTGTTTCTTCCTTGTTTTCTGTTTGGTTGTTGCTTTCTTCCTTGTGGTCCACTCCATTGATTTGAGTTCCAGTTTTCCTCTCATCACTATTGGTTCCCTGTGCATTTTTCTTCATTTAACTTATTGTAGCCTTCATTTTTTCATCTAATTTGTGAACAAAATCAACCAATTTTGTGAGCTTCCTAATCACCAGGGCTTTGAACTATGCATCTAATAGGTTGGCTATCTCTTGGTCGCTTAGATGAATTAGCTCTGGGGCTTTGATTTGTTCTCCCATTTGAGCCATTTTTGGTTTTGGTTTTGGTTTTTTTTTGTTTGTTTGTTTTTTGGTCTTGTCACAGCTGTTATGTAGTGAGGGGTGGAGCCTTAGGTGTTCAGCGGGATGGGGCAAACCAGTCTCAGAGTTGTGACACTGTATGTGGGGGCGGGGTCCCAAAGGGAACAATGGCACTTGCTCCACGCTCTCTCAGGTTCCAGTCCCTTCTGCCGCCTTCCCCAAGCAAATTTGGCCCTTCTGGTGCTGATTTCTGGGTGGGTGGGCTTGTGTACATTCTAGGACCCTGTGGGTCTCTCCAACAAACTGTCTTGTGAGGCTGGGATTCTATCCTAGCACTTCGATTCCCATAAGTGTTTTCAATGGGTGCTTTTAGGGTTTATTTCCCAGCACTCGGGCCCTGTGTCATGCAGTCTGTCTCACGGCCCATTTTCACCTGGTTTATCTGTGCGCGAATGTGTGTCCGAGATCTGCTGCCTTGTGCACCCCGCCTGGCCTCCCTGCGTTTGGCAACGCTGCCTCCTGTGTGCCTGGAGTGACTGTGTGCCCAGGACCACCAGCGGCTTATCCCACTGTGTCCGACTCCAGCGGCCCCAGATGCGGGCCACTGACTCTGCCCCTCTTACCGGTCTAGGTGAATGGTCGTTGTCGGACTCCTGCGCAATTCAATTTTCCCTCTGTCCTGATTGGGTTTTCTTTTCTTTTTTTTTGGTTCTGTGTATTTGTTTTCCTTAATCTTGGTTGTGAGAGGAGGCACAGCCTGTCCAGCTTCACCTCCATCTTGGCCGAAGTCCAGATTTTTACATTTTTTTAATGGAGAAAATTTTGGGTTTTTTGTTTGCTTTTTTTTTTTTTTTTTTTAGCTTTTCTTATTGCCACATTTTAAAAATAAAAATTGACAATGAAACTGACCTACCTCGCCTTTGGGACTCTCGTGTTCTAGCTACCACCCCCGTCTCTGACCACCTTCTGTATGGGTTTCCTGGCCCCCTCCCCCACCAGCACCTCCTAATTACTGCCCCCTCACCCTTCTTGTCTTTTTTGGTTCCATATAAATGCTGCTATTTCTCAAGGGTCTTTGCCTAGTTCTGCTGGTGCATCTACCTTGTATTTCCAAACTCACATTTCACTGTTCCACATTTCAAAATCAGTGTACGCAATATGGAATTTACTATTTTTTCTCCTAAACATGCTCCCTTTCCTACTCAGCTAATCTTTTTCAGTGTTACCATTTGCAACCTCTCAGAAGAAGGGTACCACACTTGCCTGGTTTCTTTCCACTTCTTTTTTAAAATTTTTATTACATTTATTGTGGTGACATTGATTAATAGGATCATATAGACTTCAAGTGTACCTTTCTATGATACAAGATCTGCATATCACACTGGGCGCCCCCCACTGTATCCCACCCCATTCCCTCTGATAACCAACACATCGCCATCTGTGGTATTCCCACTTCTTTCTTGTTCTCTCTTATAGATCCTCTTTTGCCACTCATTCTTTGAACATGAGTGTTTGCCAGGGTCCTGGCCTGGCTTCTCCTTTCTTGTCACCCCCACATGTTCTCCCCATGGTGAGCTTTCTCAAACCTCTATGCCCAGCCCAGCTTCCCACCTCAATGTGCCCCAAATCATATTTGTCACTTTTCCCTAGTTCGACCCTCTCTCCTCACTCACCATGTGCTTCCTTCTATATTGGATGAATGCAAGCATGTTCCCCTGGCCATCCACTGCAGAAATCCAGGGATTACTCCCGACTCTTTCTCCACATTACTTTCCACGTTCAGTCAATGATGTTGATTCAACCACCTCACTGTCTCAGGACACTTTTGTGTCCACCCCTATTACCAATGCCCTCTCTCAGCCCTCATCATTTTTCATCTAGATTTCCAAGATACCATCTTAACGGATACTCATAACAAGCCATTTTGCAGAAGAAAAAACCTAAGGTTAGTTAGCTTAACTAACTTTTTTGTGATGACAATTGTTCCTACCAGGATTCCAACCACAGATTATAGTGCTTCTTTGCAATTGTGTGATCCAGAAACCCACATCACATCACCTAGGACCTTGCTAGAAATGCTGAAGCTCAAGGCCCCCCAGGCCCAGTGGATCAGACTCTGCACTTACCCACATGCGTAGATGACCCCTGGGCCTGTGAAGCCCAGCTGTAGGCCAGTGTTGAATTTAATTATCTGCACTTGCACACTAGTGAGAGTAGATCGGGTAATTAAATCCTGTACTTGCCCTTCCTGTCCCTACTCTTTAATTCCCTCTCAAATGGAGTTATCATGGTTTGAGGTGAGATTTTTCTCTTTTGAGACAGAAGCATTTTTAACCAATGGCAATGCATCTTTCGAACACAGAGAAGTGGAGAACTGGGGTCACAGCTGTGTGACCTGGGGAATGTGTGCTCCCCCTGGGGTGCCAACTCCATGCCTGGCCATGAACTCAACTGTTTATTACCTATGTTAACAGGAAAAGGGATAAATCAACATATTTCAGAGAGGCTAGCTAAGGTGGAAGGAAAACATAGCCCCCACTGTAGGTTTATTGCACTGCCTGGTGGCCGACTCATGCTCATTTATAGTCATGAAAACAGAGGTGGAGAATAACTAAGGCTCAAGTGCACAGTGAGTTGGCAATAGATGTAATCACAAGACCCAAGAATTCCTAGCTCTTATTCCCTGGCTCTAGCAACGGGACCACACACGTGAAATCATCTTTTGTACTGATTATTGAGTCCTCCTTTACAAAAATCTTGCCCTGGGAACACTTGTCTCCATTTCTGAGGCCGTGTGCGCAGAGGAAATCATGAATGCCACCTCGTCTGCTTGTGTAGGGGAGATTTACTTTCTGTATTTGCACTGACATCTATAGCCTGTGCTACCCTTCTTTGATGCCTCAGAACTGCATCCAAAGACTGCTATTGTCTTACTGCATATATAAGAAAATCCTTATCTTGGCTTTATAATTAACACAGAATTGCTAACTGGCCACGCTGATGAGTCTGGGGAGAGAACCAGAAGGCCGGGAGAATGTGAATGGGTTTCTTTCTTAAAAGGCAGACTTAGTGAAATTTATAGCACTGAATCCAATCCCATTAAAACGGGTTGTAAAAAAAAATAAGTTTCCATGCTTCTAAGCTGCTTTTATGTGGCAGTGGCATCTCTGCATGCAGCGTGTATGTGTGTGGTGCTTCGGTTCCAAGTCAGGCTGGCGCAGAGTAGCCCTCAGATCTGCTTCCTTCACTGAGGAGTCTTGGGAGAGAAACACCCGGCAATTCATTCTCTCTCTAAGAGACACTGGAGCCTTCTTCAGATGGGGAAAAAGGAAAAGTTCAACCAAGCACAGTTTCATAAACACCTGTGACTCCTTGGGACGCCCACGCTGCAGAAAACCAACAGCGGGAACAGATGATGCTGACCTAGTTTGCTAGAACAAAGGTAGGATTTACTTTTTTGGTTGTCGTGAATTTTTCTTCTTTATTAAGGGAAAGGAATTTAATGAACATTAGTTCTTAAGAAAAGCAGAGGCAGACAGTGGAGGGTGGAGCCTTGTCTTCTTTATCCTCTATCTTTCCTGCCTGGCCCGGCCACCAGGCCCCCGCAGCCACCTTCAAAACCCTTATCTGTCCACTGAAGTGGCAGACTTCTTTAACCTTTGACCTAAATTGTGTCTGAACCTTCATCTTGAGGAAGCAAAGTTTTGAACATTAAGCCACTAGACTTCAAAAGCCCCTGCATTTGTGTTCTGTTCTTTATCAAGGATCCCAATACCTTTGTCTAACCAGCAAATAAAGGGGAACCTGCTCATCCCCATCCTAGCAGTGACATGCTGGGTGGAGAAATCTCAGCAGAGGAGAGTATTTATTTTGTTTATTTGCTTTTTTGTTTCTTATTTCTAGTCACAAAATAAATGTAAACATAGCGTAAGAAAGACTTCCGTTTCTGCCTCCCTGAAAATATCTATCGACATCTTAAAAATAAGTCATGTCATAATTTTAGGATCCAAATTTAGAAAGTCTGAAGTTGGAATATTTTGCAGTCTTTTAGATCAATTCACATTTGAAACAATGGCCATTTTCATGGACTACCCTGTATATTCCCAATCAGATTCATGGGGTGCTTGCACTTAACCAAAAGTGCTCCCAGATGAGGATGTGCCTCAAAGAATGTGGGGAGGGCAAAGTAAATCTGAGAGCATTAACAGAAGACTCACACCCAGATGGAACCAAATGACCAAAGGAAAATTTGTAGAAGACTAAGTCTGAATGTTTGTAACAGGGAAATACTGACCTCAGTGCATTGAAAAAGGAGGGACACCCAGCTGACTTAAATCAAAGTCCAAAACTAATTTTGATTTATATTTGTAACTCTTGTGACTTGTTCTTTAAAAAAATAATTTACACTGGTTTTATTTGTCCTGTCAGTTAAAATAACTGAGGCTGCCAAGCCTCTGTCATTTCTTATAACTGATTACTCCCCCTTCCCATGGCTGTCATCTGTGTCTCAAGTGCATTTGTCTCTGGAATGTTGTGCCTTTATTGCCTTTTGTGGGACCTGTCTTACTCTGGCATTTTTACTGTGCTAGACACATTGCTATATTACAGTAGGCCAAAGGTCATGTGCACAGCCATCAATTCTAAGAATGATTTTTTGGTTAATAAAACTAATTTTCTTAGCTGAGGGCTACTTGCTGTGAGAAAGATTTATATTTACCAGGTCATATTTTCTAGAAAGTGATAGCATGCCAACTATGAAATGATCACTTATGATGCTATAGTGGTTTGTCAAAATGTTTATTTTTTAGCATATGGGTTTTAAGTTCAACAGGAAATTTGAGGTTATGTGTGAAGTGACATGATGAAGCAACTATGTGTTTTGGGAGAATGTGTAACAAGTGTTATTTTCTTCCTGGCTCAGAAAGCTCCTAGGCAGAGAGAACAGAGATGCAGTGCCCATTTGGAGCCAGGATTTGGAGCCAAGAGATGTGGAATAGAAAATTACCTTAGTCATCTGCAGTGATCTTCGACACATTAATAAATGATCTAAGCCTAGATTTTTTCTTCCATAAAATGGGCATGACAATAGTACCTGCCTTTATTTGGAGGACAAAGTAGTATATGCATAAAAAGGACTTAACCCTATAAGGTGTATCAGTCAGGCTAGGCTGCTTATACTATACAACAAACAGCCCCACAGTCTCATGGGCTTAAAACAAGTACTTCTTGTTTATGCACATGTCCACGGTAGGTTAGTGGGGTGGGGATGAGGTCTGCTCAAGTTAGTCATTCAGGTATTCAGGTGACAGAGCAGCCATCATCTCAGACCTTGTTGGTCACATGCAGAGAGAAAACAAGCTCTCATGATATCATGCCAGCAATGAAAGCCTCAGCTTAGAAGGAACAGACGTCACTTGTCTTCAAATTCACTGGCCAGACCAACCATATGACCCCACCTACTTTCAAAGGAATCATGATGACATAAACTCAGGAGGCAGAGAGCTGGAAATATTTGGTAAATAGCACTAATGATTATCACAACATATTTTATATACATACATATATGTATGTATGTACAAGTGCATATAGGTCAATTTCCTCTCTTTCTAGAGGTGAAATAAGTAGAGTTACTCCTGGAGATCAGCATCCAAGTAAGGACACCCAGAGAAGCCACATGTGGCAGGGGCCGCCCTGCTGAATGCTCCAGGCAATTCAAGGACAGGAGGGAGATCAAAAGGCCACTTAATGCATCTGGACCCTTTTTCAAGGAAAGAGTTTTCCTAACTCTACAGGGAAGAAGCCCTTCCACCATTAAATATCCAGTATCACCATACTAGATATTTAAAAGAACAGTATTATATGAACAATCTTTTTTTTTTTTCAGTAAGTCTATGTGCTACACATAGAACAGTAATTGGCAAAAAAAGACAAGAGTTTGTATGGGTGACCATCAGCCAAAATGCCATATAGGATGTTGGGTAACAGGGCACATTACTACAGTCAGTGGGTTGGAGCTAAATCCAAGTCAGGTGTGAAACTTGGCAAGTCACTTCAACTCCCAGATCCTTAGTGTCCTCACACATGTAGTGAGGATAACACCTGCCACTGCAGGAGGTTTGGGTCACAGAGTACAGTGGAGATTATAAGAAAACTCGGAAAGTATGTTGCAGAGTCGCTGGCCAACAATAGATGCTCAATAGTGTTCACCTGTTCACTCATTCAATCATTCAGTCCACCCCACTGAGATCACAGAGCCTTTCTCTCTGGGCTCTTTAGAAAACGCAACATTCTTCTCACTTCTATTCATAAAATCAGTTTAAGAAGTGGAGTTTCCTGAACAAACTCTGCCCTGGTGGTGTGATGATGGGTACAGAATGGCTAAAGGCCAAGGGCCTCCCTGGCAGGCACGGAGGCCTGAGCTATCCAGGTATCCCTGGGCTCTTGGCCCCAGGTCCGAGTTGCATTCCCCACTCAGCTGGTGGGTCAGAACTGGCCAGGGGAGGCTCCAACTTGACAACCCACTCCGCTGTCTCCCACGAGTCTGAGCTATGGGCCCCTCCTAGCGCAGCCACGTCCTGAGTGAGACCCAAGCGCCTCCAAGAACTGGGTGTTTGGCAGAAAGAGCCTCGGGCAGGACCTGGGTTCTGCTCCTCACTTGGCTGCTGAGTAACTTTGTTTGGCCTGCTTAACCTTTCTGGTCCTCAGTTTCCTTTCGTGTGAAGTGTGGGATCTGAATTAGGTTGGTGGGTTTTCAAACTTTTTTTTTTCCCCAGAACCAAGGGAAATCTTGTAGTCCCCAAGGTTAAAAATAATAAATAAATAAATAAATAAATAAATAAACCCAGCAGAATTGCTCTGAATTCCCAGAGGGACAAGCTCCAAGGTCCCTTTTAACCTTACAAAAGTTTCTTCAGCTCTTTAAATGTTTTTCTTCACCCTGGTGCCTGAAAGCTGAGAACACTCCTCTCCGTATGTAGAGACTTATGAGCCGTTACCAGGCTGTGAGGGGGTTCCCACATTAATTCATTGTCTCCTTCGTTGGGAATTAGTGGGTCAGCTTGCCTTCAGCCACCTGTGTAAGTCGAGGAAACAGAATATAGACCAAAAATATAAGGCTAGGGAACAACTGCCCCAAGCTTCTCTGAGGAGACCTGGGGCAGGGGCAGGGGCAGGATGAGGACCGCTGCTCCTCCTCTGCGTCAGGATCACGTCAAGAGGCCTTGAGGAAGTCATGAGAGAAGTTATAACCAGAAGTTATGAGAGGAGGCCCCTGGGATGTCCACACACCACAGTTTTGCCCGAAGCCAGCCCTCCCCTTGCCAGCAGCCCCCCAGCAGCTGGGAGCCAGTTTGAGGTAGGTGTTGCCTCACTTGTGGCAGGGAGTAGGACGGCATCAGCAAATACCAATTCTCTCTCTTCTGGGCAGGGACGGTTGTCTCCATTTTCAGCTGCGACTTCCCCTCTGCTTTGCTTTCCTCAGGAAGCAGCCTGTGGAGGTGGCAGGTGGCCGGGAGCCACATGGAACAGCTAATGTTTTCCAAACACTTTGGACAAGTCCTGTGCTTGGCAATGGGCACATATTATTTTAGTTAATCATTAGCGACCCTCTGAGGAAGGTAGGGGCTGTTACCCTTCCCTCCCCCTAATATGTCTAGATGAGAAGAAGACAAAACTCTGAGCCATGGGGCCCCCAAAACCAATAGGCCTGGGAGAAGAGGGGGACCAGCAAAGGAGACCAGAAGACACATGATAGAAAGAGAATGGGAGGAGGGTGAGGGGACTTTTCGAACTAAGTCCTAGGTTTCCCTCTGACTGGACCAATTTAGGTTCCTTGAACCAGTCCTACAGCCGTGAAATTAATGGATAGTGTCCATGTTTGAGCTAATCACTTGAAAAGGGCCTCAGAGTGGCTTACTTGTATGAAGACTCATCCTTGGAACTGCATTGGGGGACAATCCCTTACAATCCCACCCAAGGGGAAAATTTAATATCAGGAAGCAGCCAGTAAAGTGAGTCCATGATCTCTCCACACATTCTCCAGGGGAATGATAATTTGCTCTCCTGCACTCCCAAACCTTTTGTTCATACTGATAGTTTTGTAGTTATACTGTTACATGGTTGACTGTCTGTTTACTGATTTCTTTTCAGATTGTTAGCTCCTTGAAAAAGAATCATGTTTCATTCATCTTTGATCCCCAGGGCCAAGCCTAGGTGAATATTTGTTGAAGTGAGTTAAATGTGAACATGCGAAAGTATGGAGATTTTTGTCTTTCTGTGGGAACTGCTAGGTGATATGAAACCTTACAGTAAAAAGAAAAAAATTGAAAACCCTTCAAATTCTTTGAGCCATCTGTTATTTAACCACGTAGACCTCTACCTGGTTAAACTGCTATTGTGAAGTTATTTCTTATTAATTTTGCCTGCAAGAACAACTAGTTCTTAAATAGCTTTAAAACAGAGTAAAAGATCTTTTTGGTAATTGAATATACACACAGCTACTGTTTGTGAATTCATGAAAAGTGCTCAGAGAAACTGTAAAGACCTATAAATTCATAATATATACATAATATTATATATAACATATCATTAATATATATATAGTCGGTCCTGAAAACCCCCAACTATTGTTAATAAAACCAGAATGGTTTGCACGGCATTGATGTAAGCTGGCAGCCAAGGAGAGTGGACTGGAATGCACATGCATGAACAATGGCAACTTCGCTGTACCAGTCCGTGGGTGTGGTAGACGCCCACTGAGAGAGCATGCGCACTGTGTGGCCATCACATTAAAAATGATTGAGAGAGTGGAGCAACGAATCTGCATCAAATTTTGCATTAAGCTTGAAAATTCCTCTGTGGAAGTTTTTGGATGATTAAGAAGACTGCAGGTATGGGAAACTGGTAATTGGCAGCTTCAACACGACAACGTGCCCACTCATGCATCAAGTCTCTTGCAGAGATTTTTGGTAAAACATCAATTCAGTCAGGTGACTCAGCCCCCTATAGCCTGGATTTGGTGCCCTGCAACTTCTGGCTTTTCCAAAAATGAAAATCACCTTTGAAAGAGAAGAGATTTCAGACCATTGATGAGATTCAGGAAAATACGATGGGGCAGCTGATGGCAGTTGGGGAAACTGTAAGGTCCCACGGTGCCTACTTAGAAGGACACTGAGGTGTCATTGCCATATGTACAATATTTCTTGTATCTTCTTCAATAAATATCTCTGTTTTTCACAGTACATGGCTGGATACTTTCTGGACAGGCTAATATATATTTTACATAATTTGAGTACTGATTAATACTCCAATGATAATTCAGTTGGCCCAAGAGAGTATAGTGTAAAAAGAAAGTAAAAGTCTTAGGAGGAAAACAAATAAATAGGCATATACTCTGCTAGATTAAGCTTTTTCCCCATGCTGTTATGATTTTTTGTTGGACACCATTTGTCCCTCAGCACAACTGAATCTCTACAGTGAATTGTATTATTACGGAATACTACTTAACTCTGTGCTTGGCCACAATTAAAGCAGCCTAGACTTTCTTAGAGGAGAATAGAAAAGCCAAAATATTTTTTCTCTCCAGTATTTGAGTGAGAAAAAGAATGGCAAAATGTAAAATGTAAACATTCAAAATATTATAAAGTATATTATATTCATGTGATCTATCTTTGATTTAATACTTTTTGGAGATATTTTCTATCGTTACCTCCTCTCATAGACATATTCAGATATATCTGTTCACATGCATCGTTTCAGAAGTTTAAGCACCAATATATAACTTTTTTAAGGTACAAAAAATTCCAAAGGTTTATTCATTTGCTTGTTTGTTTTTAGAAGATGATCCTTATCAAATAAATTGTTGGTATTTACGATTTCCTTTCAAAGGCACATTCTTTAGTTCTTATGAAAGCACTGATCATAAGGATGGAGACTTGGGGAGTCCCCACAGGGTCCGTCAGCTCAGGGTGCTGGATGACAGTTCTTGGATTATTAAGCAAGTCACCGATTTTGCTGGCCTCTCTTTACAGTAAAATAAAAAGAGGGTACCTCTGAAAAAACAGATAATATAACGAATAAGACATTTGGTAAATAAGTGCAATTAAGAATCAAAAGCAGCACACATCTGAAAAAACAGATACTACAGCACGTAAGACATTGGGTAAATGTGACCAAATAATGATGTAAACCTCAACCTGAATCAGCTATCAAGGATACAACTCTAAGTCAAGGGATGCTTTCCTCCCTTTACTCGGTCTATCTAGACTTTTGAGAAATCGTGGTAAACTCCAAAGGTCACAAAGAAGTTGACTTGAAGTGTTCTCCTGGCCGGGCTGGGGCTGGAAATGCAAGGTGAGGAGCAGGGGTGCACTTTGTGAGCTTGTGTTCAAGGGAAATGGACGTTTCCCCAGCGCAGCTCCCTCCTCTATTTCCCACGTGGAAGTGGTGGTGGGGGGGTGGGGACAGAGAGCTCAAATGCAGAGTGCAGAACAGATACGATGGGAGGGCACTGTTCTCCCATGCAGTGTTCTCCCCGTTTGGTGGCAAGGGCTGGGGCTGTGTTTTATGTTGTTATTATCCTCTGCTCACCGGCAGGGCTATCAGATCTCTTTCCCTTTGCCCTTGAAAATGACATTAGATAATTCTGTGCAAGTACATTTGAGAAAGCCACCACAGTAGCCTGTTAACCCGCTGAGCCACTTCAGCACCTTGAAAATGAGCAGCGCGCGGGTGGACGGCTGCGCTGGTCGGTCGGAAAGCTGTACAGACGGGCCATGCATGTCATTCCATTTAAGGGATCTTTCCTTCTGTGGTCGCCCAAACCTCCTCTGCCCAACAGCTCAGCAGCCTCCCTGTGGCCCATTGTAGCCATGCTTCTAGGACATGGGGTCAGTTTGGGGGGCAATTGTCACCTTCTTCTCCCTCCAGGGAGCAATTTCTCTTCGTAAGTCTTCTTTTTCCCAGTGAGCAAAGATGACCTGGAAATTTGATAGCACCAGAGTTACAAACTATACTTTCTCAAAAGAGAAATATTACTTTATAGAAACTAGCTTTTATCCTGCTGAGAAACTATACTGTGCTGTGGGGATTGTCTCTTATTAGAGCCGTGAGAGCTGAAGGAAGCATGTAGCGCGATCTTCCCCACACCAAAAAGGCTGCTGGAATCGTGTATGACCCTGAAAAGAAACCACAGTGTTACTTAAGGGCGGAGATGGGGAAAGACAGAAATGTCAGCATAAGCCAGTACATTCCTCGTGCAGAATGAGCTTGATACTCTTAAACACACCAGGAGAAAAGTTCTCAAGGTTTCCAAACTCCTAGGTGATGGTGGAGTTCTTGGCTAAGTTCCTAGAGCATTACTAGGCATTACAAACATCCTTTAAATGCATGCAGTCCCCTAAGAACAAAAACATTGTCATGGGGATTTTAGTATTTAATCTCCAGGGGGTATAAAGCCTTTATTTGCCATTTCTCAATAAAAACAAACCTTTATCATATAGAATAGGCTAAAGAAGATTGGGAAATAATTTTGGAACAAAAAAGGCACTCTATTAGTCAAATAGCAGTCATCGAGCACTTATTGTCTGCCAGGCACAACAGAGGGGGCGGGGTGACATAGTGATCCCACAAGCACGGTCCCTGTCCCTGAGAAACGTAGACTGCAGTGGGCAGGACAGGTGTGGAGCAAGGGTGATGAGCAAGTTACACCTAACAGAAACTCGGAGGTGGTGAAGGACACCTCCTTGTAGGATTCAGACATCCAGGATTCTGGAAGAAACACAACATGAAAAAATACTCATGATTCCTTCTTTCTCCCTAAGCTCCCCTTTGGACATGTAGGAAGTCGGGGTGACCCTTATTTCTTCTCAGGGAGCCTGGAAGTCTTGGTCTTTCTTATGCAACACCTTCCAGAGAATGTGCACCATGTTTTAAGATGTTGTGATTTATTTATTTAGGCTTTTTCAGATGCATTACTTCCCACAACATCTCAGAATCTGTTTTCATTCTATGATTTTCCTCACTATGTTCAAAAATCTATGTATAGATTTTCAAAAATCTATGTATAGCTACAGGTCAAACTAAAGATGTCCAGATGTCTGAGTGTTTGTCCCACTCAGAGATGTTTCTAAAGAATAATAACTGTTCACACTAGCAAACTTGGACAGTGCCCATTCATACCAACACAATGAGCATAAACATTTTTTCTTAAGCTGGAAGTCTGTGCTAATAATTTAGCTTTTTAGTTTTGTTTTAATTATGGATATTTTCAGACATGCACAAAAGTGGAGGAGGACAATATAACCAAAGACACTGAAATTGAGAAGGGGTTGATAGTCACCAGAGGGGAGAGGGGAGGGAATTTCAGGGGGAAAGGGGAAGGGTTTGGAGCAACAAGTATAAAGGTCACATGGACAAAAACTAGCGGGGGTGGAAATGGGAGGGGGGTGGGGAGGGCTGGGGCGGTGGGCTGGAATGGGAGCAAAAGACAGAAAACTGTACAAGAACAATTAAAATAAATTTTTTAAAAAAGTGGAGGAGGTAGTACCCCAATGTACTCATTAAGCTTCAAGAACTTTGTCAAATTTATTTCACCAATGAAACTTCCCCCTATTACACACACACCTTAAAAAAAAAAACCTGGAGTATTTCACCTCAAATTTCAGTCATTATATGATATCACTCTCAAATACTTCAATATTTATATCTAACAGATAAGGATATTTAAAATATAACATGCCATTACCACAACTGATATAATTAACACAAATTCTTTGGTATCATGTAACATGGCCACTAATCAAATTCCTTGTTTTCCTCCACATTCACCATCCCTTCGATGTGTATGTTCCTCTGTATTTTGATCTTCTTTCCCTACGTTGCTAAATGCACATAAATCTCTAGCTCTTACCCAGATCTCTTTTATGAGTTTCAGACTCACACAGCTTATTCCGTCTGATGAACTCTCCTTGAATGTTTCCACACACAGGTCAAAAAGTAACATTTCCCTCCCCAACTCTAAACCTTTCTCTCTTTTTTCTCTTAAGCTTCATTTTTAGATTTTTTTCTTATAAGCAAAATACAGTTGTTTTTCCACTAACCTAATGCTACATAATCCAAGTAAATTGCCCAATGCAGTTCCTGAAACATTTTGAGTACTCAGCAAAGTTAGCAACTATTACTAATAGAACCTGAGTTTATGCCTCCGTTTGTTGATTTCAACTGTATGCAGTCAGGGGGACTCTTTTGCCTCATTAGTACACGGAGTTGGGTTCTTGATCTTTTATGAAAGTTCAATCAAACAGCACAAGAAAGAAAGAAATGAAATCTCAGCGTACATATATTCAAGTTTCAAATTTAGATTATATTCTATTAAAAAATATGTACTACAGAATTTAGAGGGGAGAATGCCAGTAGTCAAGCTATTCTTAATCAAATGCTTGCTGACTCTGCAGTTCCTAAGATTTTGAGAAAGCTTAAAGTAAACCAACATTAAAAAACAGGTTTTGGCATGCATCACAGTTGTGATTGGATTGTGCAGTGAATGGGACATGTACTGTCTGACATACTAGGAAATGCTTTGCTACTAGTATTATATTTAAATGAGCAAAACATTTATTTCAGCAAAGGTTTAGATCAGGGTTCCACACACGTTTTATTAAGAGCAAAACAGTATATATTTTAGGCTTCATAGGATTGTCCTTGTAGTGGAAACGCAGCCATAGACAATACGTAAAGGAAGGAGCATGGCTGTGTTCTAATAAAACTTTATTTACAAAAAGATAGCAGGATGGATTTGGCCCACAGGCCGAAGTTTGCTGATTCCTGGCTTAGATGATCATTTATCAATATCCAAAACTGAAGAATGCAGTTTTGGTGTGGATCTTCTCCTACCATGAAAATTTTAATAACTTTTGTATTCCATCTCTTTATCAATTTGATACTTTTAATTGTATGTGTCTATGAATAGTTTAGACTCTTTTCAGCTGCCTTGTAACAATGTGCTTGTTCTGTTATTATAATATTTGAAAATGTATGTAAAAGGTTTACTGTGGCTCATTAGGAATCCTTGAAGTGATGACACAGGACTAGGCAAGCAGTGCGTTTCCTGTAAGGGTTGAATTTCATCTCCACAGGGACCCAACTTTAAGTTTCCAAGTTTTATAAATTCCAACCCCTTTCCTTTGTTTCCCCAGCCCTAGCAGTTGTAGCTGCTTCCTGCAGTTGCTGTCTGTGAGAGCAAATAGGTTTTATTTTTACCTGCTTATATATATATAAATATATATATATATTTATGTGTGTGTGTGTGTGTATTTTACCTAGTCAATTATTTTGTATAGCTAACAGTTCTTCAAATTAAATTTTCTCTGTTCAACTACTGATGCAGTTTTGTCTCCTGAGTGGACCCTAACAGATACATATCCTAAAATAAAATTCGATTCAATTATTGAAAAATTACCAAATATTTTTGGAACAAGTTGGGTATATGAATCTACTTTTTCAACTGTAAGTTTTGTGAGATCTAAAATTTTCAATTAAATTAGTATCCAAGTTGTAAGTATCAAGAGACTGTAAAATATCTCCTTAATAATTTTCTGGTGATTATAAGTTGAAATAATACAATTTTAAACATATTCAGTTAAATAAAATATACTGTTAATTTGCTTTTACCTATTCCTTTTTAATGTGGCTACTAGAAAATTTTACTTTGGCTCTCACTATAACCCATGGGACAGTGCTGTTCTAGATTGTTTTCCTACATTTTTATCATGTTTTACATGAGGATGAGAGTCCAAGTGAGGGCAAAGGGATGGCCATAAGATTGAGAGAGGAAGAAAGGAAGATTTTTTTATCTTTACTTTTGTATATACCTTAAGGTCACAATGCTGAGACTTTTTTTTTTTTAAGAATTTTGTTTTTTAACATTTTTTAATTTTATTTGTCTTTAGAGGGGAAGGGAAGGAGAGAGAGAGAGAAGGAGAGAAACATCAATATATGATTGCCTCTGATGCGCCCCCTGTCGGGAACTGGCCTGCAACCCATGCATGTGCCCTGACTGGGAATCGAACCGCGATCCTTTGTTTCACAGGCCCGCACTCAATCCACTAAGCTACACCAGCCAGGGCTGAGACTGGTTTTTAAGAATAAATTACGTTTCATCATATTTCAGGAAGCCATCCAAATTTTCCTTTTCTACAATAATTTAATTCTATTTGATATTATTCTCAATATCTAAGTCACTGGCTAGAATTCCCTTAAATATTTTTTAATTAACTAGAGTAATTTATTCAGAATTATTTGACTGTGTTGTTCTTTGGCAAGATATGTACTTTTTTGATTCAACATTTTTAAAAAGTATATCCTGTTTTTAAATCAATCAATCAATCGATCAAACTAGCCTTTTCATTCCATTTAAAACCAAAATGTTATATTGAACTTTTAATATAAACCCAAATGCATAAATGATGTAAGTATTGTGATCTGTTTGGATTCATTAATATTCATTTGACTAGAGAAATAAATTTAAAGTTTTAGGTAGAAATTTAATAGCTTTTGAACATAGAAACTGGTGGCAAACATAATTTAGAGTTCCAATGGCTAGTTATGTTACCTCATAAGTGAAGAGTTTAATCAGCGAAATGGGGCTGTGACTGGAACCTGAATTGCATGGAACCAAATTGCATTTCCCTCTGCAATTTGGGACTGAGATCTAGCCTTTTGAGCCTAAATATAAAATCAATAGGACTGAGCTGAATTTTGCCTTTAAGAAATATTCTTTTTGTTCATCCACAGCTCTTTCTTTTCTTGGAAACTGCTCCCTCCTCCTCCCTCATGGTTCTAGAAGTGTTGCCAAAAAAAAAAAAAAAATACAGAGCTCCCAGCTCAATTTAAATTTCAGATAAGCAATGAAGAATAAATAAATGGAGCATCCTAATCTGCCAGAGTGTCTACCTACTTCTGGTTGCACAGCTGGTCATGTGACCCAAAACTGGCCAATCACAGCATCACTACACCCCTGTTCACACTGATTGGTCTAACATGTAAACACTGTAGGCTAATCAGAGCCTTTCCATTGATTTGATATAGGGAGGCTGGGAGAAAGAAGGTCTCTTTTCCTTTGGATTGCATGCTACAAGGATGTGAACCTTGGGCGGACAGCAGCCATTTTCCCTCCCACTTAAAGGGAGCCTGACTGTAGTAAGAGAAAAGAAGTACAAAAACCCTAGAGATGAAGACAGATGAACACCTGTTTGGAGGTATTCTTGGTGTTTTGTGCCAAGGTTAGATGGTGATTAAGTGCTCTCCCCCTCAGTATTATACAAACCTAACTGCAAGTTCTTACTCTACAACATACATTTAAATTAAGCCAGCATCTTGACCATAGTGACACTGTAAACATTTGTTTTCTCATCTGTTTGGCTTTGTTTCTCTGGAGTTCTACTGGGCAGGGTGATGTCATCCAGTGTAATATGTCCATGCGCACTTATTCTCTGACATTACATCTATGATATTGTTACTACGAACATGTCGGAGGCATTGACCTGAGTTTCCATTTTTTTAAGGGTGTTTAAGAATGCGATGTAAATGGATGTTTTTGTTTTTTAAATTTCCACCTCCATTCTATTCATGTTCTAAGACTGTTCTGTCATTAGGCAGTACTTTCAAACATCAATGGGTGGGCTTCTGTTTCTAGGATCCTAAAGGCAGGATGCTTCCAATACTGCCTTCAGAAAAAGGAACGGTCCCCCGACTCTGGCTTTAATTCCAACAGTTAGCGGAAGTGCAGTGTCATGAGAAAAAGTTTGAAGGCAGGACTCCCTGCTTGATCCGTGGGCCCAATGCAAAAAATATATCTATGTATCTACATCTGGGACCTCTTCTTCAAAGATGCTTAAGAATTTCAGGATGGCCACAGTAGAGCATGAAAGTGCAGGGTCCTTCTAAGTGTAGGGTCCTTGTAACTGCACAGGGTGCTGACCCATGAAGCCAGCCCTAACTTGAGGGATGTAGTTAATTTCTTAATGCCTTCATTTCCCTATCTGTAGAACAAGAGGCAAAAGTGGCTTTTTAGTAACAAATACTAATGAGTTATTTGTGAATTTGTGAAGCTCCAGGCACATAGTGGGTTCTCAGGTGAAGTAACTACCCCGTGACTCCATCATATGCGGTACCGACATGAGACCTCTGCATTGACTGGATGTGGGCTCAGAGCCTGGTTACGCCTTCCCCGTGGCCAATTACCTGATGTCTCTAAGCCTCAGATTCCTCACCCATACGGAGGAGACAATAAATGCATGCACTCCTGAAAGATTATTTTGAGGATTAGGTGAAGCGATGCATTTAAAGCATTTGGCTCTATTCCTGGCCTACGGGATTCACTAAATGCTAGCTGGTATGGCTATGTGCCAGGCCCCATGCTAAATGTTTTACATACACTATCTCATTTAATCCTTACAACACCTCGAAATTTCAATATCATTTCCTTCAGTAAATTTAAACCGAGGAGGTTAAGTGCTTTTCCAAATGTCACACTGTTACTTTGTAATGGGGCTGTAATTGAGATCCCTGGTCTCTCTAATCCTAGAACCTATGCACTTAACCACTGTGCATATTGTCTTTAGCTGTATAGTCTTCCTTCCTCTCATTCATTCCCATATCCTCAATGTCTGTCTGCAGTGAGGAGGAGTACAGCATACATAAGGAAATTTTTCAAAATTAATGTCTTTGAATGACCATTGTAAGATGCCTCTCTATGCATCTGTCTGTCTATCTGCCTATCTGTCTTATGAAAAGTAAAGGAAAAATGGCTGACCACAAAAGCAATGACACATTTAATGACATATGAACATAAGAAAACTGGTTTGAGATTTAGAGATGCTTATCAAACATCAGCGGAGTTGGGTCTGTTTACCCCTAATTACATTTTCTTTATTTGGGTGTTTCTGAAGCAATACTGTGAAGGGCCTTTTATGTTTTCTTTCCACTGAGCAATTATCATTTTTCTTTGGAATGGATGCTGCTAATTTCTTATGTAAGACAGAGTAGCACTAGTCACACCCCTGTGTGGGACATCAGCACCGAAGCAGTTCAGGTTTCGGAAGCTCAGATCAGTCTCTGCTTGTTCATTCTGTTCCCTAGCTCCCAGGGGTGTTGCTGTTTTATTTTGCTTTTGTTCTGGTACAGAGTTTGACGTTAAGTTCAGGGCCTAAAGAAAATATGGGCTGATGATTTTACTTCCAGTGTGGCCAGCACTAGAAAGCTGGAAATATTTCTGTAGCCGTGAAAACTAACTCTAAAGCCACCTTGAAATGTCAAAGATGATCAACACTTTCAAGAATTTTTTCAAGACCAGGATTCTTCTCTTGTTCTGAAATTGATTAAAATTTAAGCGACATCAAAAGAGTTATACAGGAGAGTTAAAATTAACATGCCATTTGTATTTTAAATTAATTAAATACCGGTCCTTTTTATTAAATGCCTGCTATAAGCCTGGTACTGTACTAGGATAGGAGGGAGAGCTATATCTGAATTTATTATTGCTAAATTAAACAGAATTATTGCTGAATTATAAAATAAGCATAATTGCCATTGTTCACTCACTCTCTTCCCTGTCATTGCTTTTTGCTCTTTTCCTCTCTTAAACAAAGTTTTCCCCCTCTAATACCCTCCAAGGTGTGTATTCTGATAGGTGTCAATAAGTGATCTGTGTTTAAGAGGCACAGCTCAATAACATTTTAGAAAAACCTACATTAATTATAAAAGCAGATTTTACTGAGTGTGTCTATGTGCTGGTCAGGTGCTAGGTACTTGACATTCATTACTTCATTTAATTCTCCCGATAAGCCTATGTGGTAGGGACTACTGCTATCCTCATTTTTGTTTAAGTCACACAGCAGTGAGTGGCAGAGTCATGATGCTAAGCCAAACAGTTTCTGTGACAAGTGGACCATTGTCACCTCCCCAAAACCACCGGCGGACTTCTCAGAGCCATTAGTGTGCCACAGTGCCCTGTGAATCTCCAAGACGAGGATATAGTATATTGTGGCTCCTTATTTATTTGTCTTACTTTCTTGGTTTTTTTTTCCATGGAGGATCTTGACAGATTAGAATTCTGCAGAACACATTTTGGGAATTACGGGCTAAGATATTTGTATTTTAATTAACACCTTGGAAGACCAAAATGACTTCAGGAATAATTCTAATAGTTTTTCAGAGACCCACAAGTTAAGGAAGAGAGGTGGATGACCACGAGGCCTTCCAGTTGCTCCTGAAGTCACACTATGTGCTCAATAGTTCTTGTTAATTATAAGACTGGTAGGCTTTTTGAACCTTGTTTTTCTCTTGTTAAAGAAAATAAATATAACAGTGTAACTCTAAGGATAAGTGAAATTATATAATTAAAAACACTTACAAGGTATGAAAGTAAAAACTGGGCACTCACAGTCACGAATTTCAGCCAAGTAGCTGAGTCCCTACTCCGTGTCAACACTTCCCCGTTCTGGGGCATCTAGCGAGTCGAATAAGATGCTGAGTCTGCTCTCAGCCTTGGAAAGATATGCTGTTCTCAAAGCCCTCTTATTTGTAGGTAATATAAACCCACTCAAGCTCTTACAAATAAAAGACAGTGTGTTACAAATATCTAGTTTTCACAGAATCCAAGGATAGGAAATAAAGTCGAGTGTGGCATTTTAGCTCCTGCAAAGTACTCAGGAAGGAAGTCTGCTCTGCCTCGCTGGGGGCTGCAGGATCTCAGGCCTTTATTTCTCTCTGGCATGTTCTCTGTTTACCTGCTCCTCTCTGTTGACTGGACGGGTCTTCATCTCACGTGTGGCAAAACATGGCCACCACTCCCATGTCCACATGACCTTCCTGTGCTGGTCACTAGGCTTTTCACCTCTTGATTCAAATCCACAAGATAAAGAATTTGACTGGCATCTCTTGATCAGATGTCTAACCCTGGTCATCAGCTGTGGTCACAGGATGAGTTCCTGTCACACACAGGTGCCAAGCAGAGACCATGCTAGGACAGGCAAGGATAGATATGTCTAGCGCAATACTCAAGGAAACAAAGCCATAAGATTGAGAATTATTAAACAATGAATTTAACCTTTATTCTTGTTTGATTATGTTTTTATGTGTCTTCACAGGAAACAGCATTTAGGTATATCTAGGTGTAGTATATGATGAATATGACCATTGTTTAAAATGGAAGATAAGGCTTCATAGAACCAGCAGTTACTTATATCTAGGACCTTCAAGGTACATCCCACACTCCAGATTCAGGGCTTGTTTAGCGTTTTAAAAACATGTACATCGAGGATGTGGAGTTTAGTGCAGTACCTAAGTATACTATGGATGAGTCTCTTTGGATTCCTGTGCTAGGTTCTCAGAAATTCGAAGTATTGGAAAGAACTCAAGAAGGACCAACGTGAAAGGGTTTTCCAAGGCCAATATCTTCAAGAATGGTTATGTGAAAAGGAGTTTTCCAGAAGTTGGTGGTAAGTGCATAGGGAAGTCAAAAGGACTGGATAGCCCAGGATTGCCTAAACTCCAGAATGGAAGGGATATAGCAGTATTCTGAGCTGAGAGCTTCGGTTGTACATTTCCCCCCGCTAACGTACATTTCATTATTATAGAGAAGTAGGCAGGATTTTCCTGCTGATAGCACCTTTGATCCCAGTTCTTTTGTTGCGTCCAAGGAGACACTCTGAAGTGGAAAATGGAAAAGCCAAACAGTAAGGCTCTGTTTTAGCTTTCTGGAGGAGAGTGTATTCCTCATAAGGGCTCTGCCTGAAATGGACTTAAACAGTGTCCTCCACTGAGAAACAACCCTGTCCTGCTCAGCGGTGGGTGGAGTTGAGAAGCTAAAAGAAGCCTGTATGGCAAAGGGATGGTGGAAGCAGTGATCCCACTTCTGGGAATATATCCTAAGAATCCTGAAACATCGATCAGAAAAAATGTATGCACCCCTATGTTCATAGCAATATTATTCACAATAACCAGGACATGGAAACAGCTCAAGTGTCCATCAGTAGATGAGGGGATAAAAAAGCTGTGGTACGTTTACACAATGGAATACTATGTGGCTGTAAAAAAGAAGGAACTCTTATCCTTTGCAACAGTATGGATAGACCTGGAGAGCATTATGCTAAGTGAAATGAGCCAGTCAGATAATGACAAATACCATACGATCTCACTCATCTGTGGACTCTAAATAACAAAATAAACTGACAAACAAAATAAAACCAGAGGCATGGATATATGGAACACACTGACAGATCTCGGGGGTTGGGAGTTGGGGGGCTGGGAGAGATTAGCTGAAGAACATATAGGCATAGCCCATGGACACAGACAACAACAGGGTGAAGGCCAGGAGTGGGGTGGGGGCTGGGTGGCAGGGAGAAAATGGAAGACATTTGTAATCATGTCAGTAATTAAAAAAAAAAAAAAAAACAGAAAGAGAAGCAGTAACAAGGGACATTTTTTGCTGTTGAGGCAGCAAACTTCTGTAGTATATATAACTGGACATGGAGCAGTTCACAGAGGGAGTCAGCAAAGCCCCGTTACCTCTGGACAGCATCAGGCAGTACCACAGCGAAGATGCCAACCGCTCACCTAGGACAGCGTGGGACCCAAGAGGAGGACAACTCAGGTCAGGACAGAAAGGGACAAAGCAGATGAGAACCGGATAAACACTGGAGCAGGGCCCAGTCGTATGTGGCTACAGATCCATGTTCTAGGGAAGGAGAATTGGTGCTGAAATGAGACATCTAAGTTAATTGTAATTCTATATAAAAATGCCCTATTGTGTTATTCCAATATATTCTGATATTTAATTTGTAAGTGAACCTCATTCCTATTTCATAGCAGTAGAACATCTGGACTGGCATAGCTTAAAAGGGGCCTCCTATCAGAAATGAAATTATGTAAACTGATTAGAAGGAGGACTACAACTCCGGAGCTGAGGCACGGATGAGAGTCATTAAAATGACAGCACGGTAGATAAGACTGCTCATGCGTGCAACCAAAGAATGAATGATAGGAAGGGAATCCCCACTTACGATTCCAAGGGTCCAATCAGGATGCGTGGTAACCTAAAAAGTATACATATCACTTACTTTACAAACATTTAGATAGCACCTTTATATGTCAGGCCCTGTTAGTGATCGTTCACATGTATCTATTTATTTAATTCTTATATCAACAATGTAAGTTAGATGATGTCTTTATACTATTTTACAGATTAAAAAACCTGTAGCAAAAAGTGGCTCAGTAATTTACTGAAGGTCATGTGGTTGGTAAATAGTAGAACCGTGATTTCAATCTCAGCAGTCTGACCTCAGAGCACACAGCTGTTTCATTTCAACTGGAAAGTCAGTTCTCTATCTTCCTCCAGGTCTTTCTCTAAGTCTTAGGTGTTGGAGGAAATCACCAGAATTTATCCTGGACAAATGACCAGGAATCAAGATGAGGAAAGAAAGTGAGAACCCTTTTCTCATGGAGTTTACGTACTAGTGGGGGAAATAGACCTAAGCAAGTAAACAAGTAAACATACAGTGTGTTGGATGGTGACAAGTGCTATGAAAATAAAATATAGTAAGAAACGAAGGCTGATAAGCAAATAGTATTGCACTAGATAGAGTTCACATTTGAGCAGAGCCTTAATGACACATGTTCTCACTGGTTTATTCCTAATAAACAATTCCTTTAAGAGACCATATCTTAGACTTATCATTCTTAGGATGTCAATTATCCCCAAAGTGATTTATAGACTCAAAATAATAGCAATTGGGCAGTCTTATAAAAATCGGCAAGCTGATCTTAAAATGCATAAGAAAATGCAAGTGTTTTGAAATAGCCAAAGCAATTTTTAAAAAAGCAAAATGGGAGTATATTACCACCTGATTTCAAATTACTGTAAAATTACAAAAATCAGTTCATTGTGGTATTGATACAAGTTTGCACACATACATCAGCAGAACAAAGTAGAGAGCCAGAAACAGACCCACATGTAGATGGTTAATTGATGTTTCAGCAAAGATGCCAGGAAAATTCAATAGGGAAGGGAAAAGTCTTTTCTAACAAAGAACAAAGAGCAACTGAATATCTGTATGGGGACAAAATAAACATAGATTTTTTTAATCTTAAGCCATGCACTAAAATTAACCCAAGTTGGAGCACATACTCAAATGTAAAAGGCAAAACAATAACTTCTAAACAATATACAGGAGAAAAAAATCTTTGTAACTTGGAATAGGTGAATATTTCTTATCAACAAAAAGGTACAAAATATAAAACAGAGAATTAATATATTGGACTTTATCAAAATTAAAAATATTTTGTTCTTCAAAGTACACCATTAAATATACAAAAAGGTAAATGACAGCATGTTCACTAGATAGATAAATCGATAGATTAGATATAGACAGGTAGACAGACAGATCAATCTGACAAAAGACATCTATCCAAGACACATAAAGACTCTTGTAAGTTAATTAAAAAATTTTTTCAATGGGTAAAAATTTGAGCAAACATTCTACAAAACTGCATATAAGAATGGCAAGAAAGCATATCATTATCACAGGAAATGCAAACTAAACTGCAATGAGATCTGACTACATGCTCATTAGAGTGGCCAAAATTAAAAAGACTGACAATATCAAGTGCTGAAGAAAATACGGGCAACTGGAATTCTCATATATACTAGTGGGAATGTAAAATACTCCAATCATTTTAGAAAACTTTTGGCAGTTTTTTTTTTTAAGTTAAGCATACACCGCCACATAGCCCAACTATTCTACTACTAGGAGTTTACCCAAAAGTAATGAAATCATATGTCCACATAAAGACTTTAATGTGGATGTTCATTACGTCTCTGTTTACAATAGCCAAAAAAATGAAAACAACCCTAATGCCCATTAGTTGGGGCATGGATAAACAAAATGTGGTATATCCAAATAGCGGAATCCTATTTAGTAACAGAAAGAAATGAGCTACTGATACAACAAAATGGGTGGATCCAAAAATCGTTATGCTGAATCAGAGAAGCCAGACCCAAACATGTTTAGAATGTACAATTCCATTTCTATAAAACTCTAGAAAAACAAAAACTATGTTATAGTGACACACAAAATAACTCATGGCTGCCCGGGACAAGGGGTGGACAAAGGGATCAACTTCACAGGGCACAAGGCAACATTTGAGGCTGATGGACATATTCTGTATTTTGCTGGTGGTGATGGTTTCACGGGAACACACACCTGTCAGGTCATTGACCTGTACACGTCAAATGCGTGCAGACGTATTGTCTGTAAATTATTCCTCAATACATTTGAAAAAAATAGAAGTACTATTTGGTTCTTTTTCTAACCTGTCTTATCATTTTCGATAGTCTCGTATTGCTGATTCATTTTAGTGATTCCAACTTTAATTTTCAAAAGCGTTATGCTTGTGTTTATTTTGCATTCTATATCCGATAAATTCTGATCAGTTGGTCTTAGAAGATCCAAGGTTGTTGTTTATTGTTTACACTGACTCTCCTTTATAAGGGATTATTTTCTTGTGTGATTGTTGATCTTTGACTGGAAGTTTATATTTCATTAATCTTAATCCCTTGAAAACCTGGGGGTCTGACCTGATGATGCTGTACTCCAGACAGGATTTGGGCTTGCGTCTCAGGGAGCCATGGTACTCCCGAGCTGAGAACATACCGGCTTCTTTCCGGGTTTTCTGGCTTAATGGTGGAACTCGGGGCCAGCCACCTACTTTGTCTCCGGCCCAAAGTTGAGCCCAGCGCAGCCCTGCCCTCAGAGAAACCTGACATGCTCTTTCTACTAAATTGCTCCAGTCCTGATTCATGGATTCCTCCCTTCCCCAACACCCAGAAGTTTCCCATATTCCCTGCAAGCTCAGATACATGACATAAAGGATAGTACCTGTGATAAGCTGTTTTGCAGCCAAAGGGATCTATTGTACTGCTGGAAGGGCCCACAGTGTTCACACTAATTTTTTTTTAAGTCTCAGAGAAAAGGGAAATAGCCCTAAAGAATAAAATCATAGTCTTAGCCTTGGAAGGGTTTTGACCTAAAAATAGGTGTGATAGTATGTATCATGTCCCCAAACCCAGGATCTTTTTCTAAATCTGATTACGGGCAGCAAAGCTAAGTGCTAGTTACACATAGCTATCTATTTTGTACTAGACAGAAATGTTTGGAGCAGAGATAACAAAACAATTCTATAGAGAACATCACTGAGAACAACTGAATCCTGTGAAAATCCAAGCTTCACATGTAACCTCGTCAATCATGACTTAGAGGGTGACTATGGCTTTCAGTGCTGTGAATATTTTTTCCTCTGAATTTTTACCCGGGCTATATTTTATTTGTCCTCAGGAATTAAATTATAGTAATTTTAATTATTTGAATGTTGAATGTTCATTCTATTTTGAATGTAATGGACTCCTTAAAATGACTAGCTCATCCAGGGGGTTTTTGAGGTTGATAGCGATGGAGAGCTGTGTCTAATTCGTGATTCCAGGTCCCGTCTCTCTTTACATGAGAAATGGTATAAAAAGTTCATTGAATGCTTAATGAGCATGCAGGCTGAGTCTTAAATCCAAAGGGGAACCCCACACTACTTTTAATTGCATCTTACTCAAGGTAATAAAAGAATACACTTTTGGACTAGCACAGGGTAAAAGATTTTTATGATTGTTATTTGCAATAGTAGTATAATCATTTATTAAGCACCCTTCGTGTGCAAGAAGCTGAAGTAACGTTTTCTTCTTTCTGATTAACACACCGCCGCGGTGGAGGATTGCTGTGGTTTATTGTTCTGGTTTATGATCTTGGTCTGAATTCAGAATAAAGCGGCAGTGTGCCAGCCTCAGAACCTCCTATACTTTCCTTGTAAACTGTATGGTTAACAGGGATGTGGGGCCATATTTTTTTTTTCTTAGTTTGAAGTGTGTAACTAACCTGCTCAAAAACATTGCTTTGGTTAGCCAATCAGGAAACAGAAATTAAGGGAATGGCTCGTCCTGCCCTATTTTACTGAATGAACTTGACTGAATCACTGGGTGACCAAATTCTTCCTGGTTACAGTTCGTATCACATACAAATGACGAGAGGCATAGCCAAATCCTTGCAAGCCTCCTAGAGCTTTGAACTAAACTTTCGGACGTGACAGGACCTGGCAAGAATGGAAATACCTCCCCTGAAATTTTCACTCATGTTTTCTAAATTCCCTTTCAGATAAGGGCAGTGAGTTTGCTAGAGTGGTAAGTGCTGACAGACGAAGTGTCGGCGCCTACAAAATTCTTCCTGGCACTCTAATTATCCTTTCCTTCTCTACTTCAGTATCACATGTAGCCATGTGTAGAATCATAAAATAATTATGCAGTGTACAAGCTTTCTGGGAGCATGTACCACTGTTTTCCTAATTCTTTATCTCTCCCATTGATCGTGGCGTGTGTGCATTGATCCAAGTCGGCCATCTGGTTAGGCAAGATAAGCGTGCTAGTGTCTTTGCATTGCACTGTCACTAGGGGAGGGGGCACATTTTGGCTGTAGGGAATTACGGGGGCAGGATTAGCCCTCTTCCTATGAGGAAACTGAATTTTAAATGCAATGTTGCAGCTGCATGGACCATGTTGCTAACTTCTGTTTTTGCCATGAACTGGGTAGATTTTTCTTCTTGTTCATATTGTCTCCAAAGGTATAGCCTCGTATTAAATGGGGGCAGGGGGTGGGAATGGAGAGAAGATTCATTTTTAGTACATGTTAGACTTGTAAGTGACTGATACATTACAGGATTTCTAAATGGTGAAACTGCTTTCAAATGACTACAAAAGGCTGCTGGATAAAAAGCATTTTAAACAGAGAATCTTTGCCCCCCCCACACACACACACATACAGCCCCCAAACAGAATTATTTTCAGAGGGGGAAGAAATATTTGTATTTGTATATGCAAAAGAAAAATAAAAAGGACATTGGAAAAAATGATGCATGTATCGTTGCAGAAGGAATTGCTGCAGGAAACCCAGAACAGGGGCTGTGGGATATAGCCTCTCCGTTTGTTTATCTCTCTCTTTCACATATTGAAATTAATGTTTGCCCCAAGTTTATGACCACTGGGACCGACTGAATGCGCTCTTTAATTCAAAGAGACTTTTCTGCAGCCCAGTTGGCCACTGTTGTTTTTAAAATTTGATTGCAGCCATTGTTGTCTCATATTTTGCAAACGTGTGGAAGACTCAAAAGCTTTTCCTCTAAAATTGAACAATTCTGTCAAAAAAGATTAGTTCTATTTTGTCTGCTGGGTGCTGACTATTCATGAATGTAAAGAGAGAGGGCTTGGGTATCATACTAAGTTGCTAAGGTGTCTGGATTTCGGCTATTGACTTGAGGATACCCAACTGCAGCCCACAAAAGAGCAGCCAGAAGGAGAGGGGAGAGCGGCCTGCCATGTGTTTGAGCTATACCTTCTTTAGCTGCCCATTTATTTCTTTTGTTGCCAGAACTTTTATTGTCATACAGTTGAAAAAAAAAAATGTTAGACACAAGCTTTAGGCAGCACCAAGCAGAAAAAGGGATTAGCATATCACTAGGATCATCTTACACTGAACCAAATTCTTTTCAGGATGTATAATTAGCGAATACAGTCTTTTTTTTTTTTTTTTGAGCCTATGGACAGAGAAAGTGAGTTCAGATCTTTGGCTAGAATATTGGAGGAAATAAAAGAGAGTTGCCAATTTTAGACTGATATATACATAGTAACAGTTTGCAGAGCCTTTGTGATGCCTTCCAGAAATGTGTCTGGTTGAACGGGAAAAGTTACTGTGAATTCCTGTCATTGTCTCAGGTTTTCTAAAAGGACCATCTTGTGTAGTTGAACAAGTTCAAAATTTTAGACCAGTGAAATCAGATTCAGGATTAAATGAATGTAGAGCTTCCCTGAATGGGGGAAGTAAGGGGAAATGTGTGCTTTTCACACGATGATGTTTTACTCTGCACAAGGTACTTTGACTGTAATTTAAAATGTAATTGGGAATTCGGAGGCAGTAAAACATACATTTTTGGATTTATTAGTGAGTAATTCTGTGGGGCTTGCTTAAAGCAGTCTAAAACTTCCCTTACAGTTCTTGGGTGATAAAAACATTTATTTGTGAGTAAGAAAATGGAAGTCTTGGATCACAGTCCCTTTATCCTCTCTTTCCCCTTCTCTCAGAGTTGTGAGGTTAAGCAGCTTTACACTCAGCATAGAGGTAAAAACAGATTAGTCCATGAACTCATAGTTGACTAGATTGGTATCTATGTATATTTCCAGATATATAGGCTTTTGAAGAAGCACATATAGGGTAGAAGGGAAAAGAACCTCTTTCCAAAAGTGTGTTTTTAAGAATTAGCAAAACATTCACTAAAAGTAAAAGTGCTAATCTGCATGCATCTCACTTGAAATTTCTTGAGATAGCGGATGTTTTTAACAGATGAAGTTATGTGGATTTGTATTCATCCAGATTCTTGGTTTTGAATAGTTAATATTCCATTTTTTTCTTTACTCCCCTGTGGGTTGCCTCATTTCGTTCCACTGCCTCCCCACATAAAACACCCACAGAATATACCCCCTGCCCAGTCTTGATTCTGGTTCAACTTAACTTTTTTATTTTCTGTGGACACTCCTAGCTTATCTTTGTGGCAGTTTTTTAAATTGGCTCATTTTAACTAATAACAAGAGGCCACAGACAGTTAGGTCCACAGAAAACCATTTTTTTTAAAGTTTCACAGCCCTTCAGATACTGAAGGGAAATGTTCACTGAGCTTTTCCTCCGAATTAGAGACCTCGCCTCCAGCTCTTTATTTTCATATTTCTTCCAGCTTGGAATTTTTGGTCAAATGTCTGTCTCTTGGCTAGAAATAAACTGTAGGTATAGATAGCACAGAGGACTCAATTGTGTTGTCTTCATTTAAGGAAAATCACTTTAGTTTGCATCGGTTATGTCTCCATGGAGGGCTGTGTGTGGAATTAGCAACATGGCAAGAAAGAAAGGATAAAAATAAAATTACTGTAAAATGTGTGAATGAAAGATGTAATTAATTAACTATTTTTCACTGATCATAATGGTACTTTTAAAAATCACTTTTCTATTTTAGTATTTGTAATTTTTAATAATTTGTAATATCTATATTTTCCCCTCCCACTTACATGTGGGCAGAAATGTCAGTGGCTACAAGAAACTAGCCAGATACATGGCTGTTTTCATTTGAGACAGTTTTACATCACTAACACTTCTGGCAAATTTCTGAAGACACAGTTTAATCAAACTTGTGATATGCTGTCCTTGAAATCATTGTCTATTTTATTATTCACAGAAATTTTCTGGTCTTCCACCTGCTCAGGGTACGCCACCCAGATTCCTCTCTTATGCACTCACACAGACCAGAGGCTGGGGATGCCCTTTCAGGGCACCTGCCCTCGGGAACATGGCTCTTAGCAGTCTAGATATAAGAATTTGATGTTTAAATCTAGAAGTCAAATTGTTGAATTCAGAGAAAGGTAATGTCAAACAAACAGAATACCCACTGCTGGGCAACCTGAAGTCTTTTGTTTGTTTGTTTTGCTTTTTTAATGACTTGAAAGCAGAAGCATTGAGCTGTGGGGGTCTTTGTGTAAAGCAACATTTAGGTTATTCTGAACCCTGGAGCGGGATGACGTCAGCAGCGAGTGAGGGAAGGAAGAGAGGGGCCCAGAGTGAGAACTCAGTGCAGGACAGAGAATCCACAGAAGCAGCAGTGTGGAGGGGAAGGTGACAAACTAGAGGGTGGTGACGAACTTTCTGTTTTAGGTTTTGAGAATACCAAAACCAGAAACAGCCAGAATATCTGTCTAAATATTGGTTGTGAGCCTTAAAAAAATGTAATTTGTAATTAATCAACATATACCGGTTGCTAATCTTAACAGAATCTTTAATATTTTTGAGCTCATCAATGTATCAGTAGCAGCATGGTTTTTATACAGAATATCGCATGTACACTTTACAGTGTATGCATAATGTTAGCATATTATTCAAATTAACC
Source organism: Anoura caudifer (assembly GCA_004027475.1). Classification (NCBI taxonomy): domain Eukaryota; kingdom Metazoa; phylum Chordata; class Mammalia; order Chiroptera; family Phyllostomidae; genus Anoura; species Anoura caudifer. The sequence goes on along the minus strand of PVKU01010840.1, from coordinate 17,749 downwards.
TATTTGACCTTTCTATGACATACCAATAATGTCTCTTTTAAAGTTTAAGCTCCATAATGGCAGGAGCTGCCTGATATAACATGTCATCAAGTCAGCACAACAATTCATTCAATACCATGAGCTAAGTAAGTTTGGATTACTATGATTAGTAAGCTTTCAAAGACATATCAGATCCTCCAAAATGTGGGTGTGTTAAATATGACTCTGGCCTAACAAATCTCAGGCCTTCTATTGGAAAACAACAAAGAGTCTTAACATTTTAAACTTATAAAAATGCTATAGTTTTCACTTTTTAAATATTTATTAATTTTAATGTATACAACTAGGATGTTTTAAATTGCCTTTGTAGCTACAGTATACATTTTTTTTCCTAAATGGATTATTTATGCTGTATTACTAACCAGCTGGCTTTTTTGATACTGTGTAAGTATACAGCTATTAGGAGGAGACTTTCTATTCTTGCAAGTAGGAACTGTTATGGAGATAAGCACATGTAACTTTTTAATGACTTTATAACATGATCAAAGTGTAGTTCCCTATATGCATAGCTCAAAAGGCAGGTGTTATAGCTAATGTTCCCCTCCCCTCAAGAAAAGATAATGAGTCATTTGTGTCTAGCATGTTCCTATGTTTTACTGATTCATCTATAATGTGAAAACAAGAAGCTATTTCTATAGATAGTATTTACTGAGCTCTAACCAAGGTCTAGGCATTATTCTAAGGGCTTTACAATGGCCATCTCATCAAGCCCTCAGAACCCTATGGGATGCTACTATTATTATACCATTTCTGTAGATGCAGAAATCGAGACTCAAGGAGGTCAAGTAACATACTCAAGATCATGCAGCTGGTATGTGGTGAAGCTGGAGTCAAACCAAGTTCATCCGACCAGTTTGTTTTAACTGCCCTATGCTGGACTTTCACACATTCAACAGAACTGAAAATATTAAATTAGATCTAGGCTTACTGGGGTGTTACAGTGGGGTATGCCCAAGGAAACAGAGGAAGGTATGGACAGAATCAACAGGACCAGCAATACAGACAGCAATTGTGGTGAGACCCTAAACTCCTTGTCAAGAGTTTTAATCCAGACTCTAGATGCATCGGCCATTGAGGGCTGGGAAGCAGTCAATAGTTCATTATGTGTAACCCTTTTATTTTACAAATAAGGAAACTGAGGCCCAGGCAGGTGAAATGACTTCCACTGTCAGAGTTAAAATCAGAACAAGAACTCCCAGTTCTCTTAATCCAAACCAGGCCCCTTGCCAGTGTTCAAAACGAAGCTACTCCAGGATTGTTTGGGAAACAGCAAAGGGGGCAAAAAGATATGTGTGGAGGTCATGCCTGCCCCTGCTGGTAAGCACGGAAATGGCTGAAATGTCTTAAAGCTGTGAAGGCAAGTGTCCGTAAGATTGAATTGCTAACACAGCTGATATGAACAGTAGAGGAAAAAGCAGGCTTCACATTTAATTTTAAGGCAATGGTGAAACTGGGACGGGAGGCAAAGAGAAAATAAATTTTTGAGTATTAGCATACTTGCTTACAATTGGAAAATGGATGTCCAGGCGGAGATGCCCTGTTGCCACTCGGAAGCCTGGAAACAGAAGACAAGAGAAGGTCTAGGCCAGAGATGGAGAGCTGAGTGTCGGCAGCACGCAAGCGGTGGCATCCGGAGGTCCGATTAATCCTACACACGTGCACACATACAAACACACAAATGCACACGTCTTCCTTTTTTTTCTTTTTTTACTTCTTGCCACAAAACATCTTTTAGGGATAGGAAGGTACTACCTTTATTCTAACTGAGGTTCCCAGTCACACTCATAGAAGTACGTTTGGTCTGGAAAAACCTTCCTAACCCTTCCGCTGGAACAGATGAAGCCACGGAACACAGTACGATGAAACAGAAGGCAGAGCTTTGCAGAGAAGTCATATGTTTCTTTTTCCATTTTGTAAGTTCTCATCACTATTTTTCAAGGTCATATTTTTTAAACTAATGGCAGTTGTAGGATATTTATTTAAGCAATGTTTTGGACCAGCATTCACAAAACCTTTAACTAAATTAGATCTTATGTCAATAAAGAAGGTTAATTGCAGTGGACATTTTTCTCTCATGCTGTCTATTTTAATTATTACAAAGCTTGTCAAGACAAATGACTGTGTGGCACTTTTTTTTGCAAAAGATACACCTGAATTATAAAATGTTTAGATCAGTTTTGCATCCATGTGTACATGGCTTCATACCCCAGCCATGTCAAACTAACTTTGACATCAATTTTCATTGCAGTACTATTTACAATAGTTAAAAGATAGAAACACCCCAGTGTCCCAATTGAAAGATAGAAACATCCCATGTCAGTATCCCATTTTTCAACAGACAAATGGATGCACAAAATTTGGTGTGCATGTACAATGAAATATTACTCAGCTATAAAAAGGAATGAAGTTCAGGTACATGCTAAAACATCAACAAACCATGAAACACTATTGCCTAGTGAAATAAGACAATAAAAATAGGGCGTGCATTGTATGATTCCACCTATATGAAATATGTAAAATAGGCAAATCCTTAAAGATAGAAAAGTAGATCAGAGGTTACCAGGGCCTGGGAGCAGAGGGAGCTTTTACATAATGATTACAGAGTTCTGCTCAGGGAGATTAAAAAGTTTTGAAACAGATAGTGGTGATGGTTTTACAACATTATGAATGTACTTTTTATTGAATTTAGTGGGGTGACATTGGTTAATAAAATTATATAGGTTTCAGCTGTACAGTTCTATAATAACATCATCCATATATTGTACTGTGTGTTCACCACCCCAAGTCAAGTCTCCTTCCATCACCATTTACATCTCCCTCTCCCTCTACCCTCTTCTACCTCCCCCACTCCCCTTGTTTCTTTTCAAAGAAATTGGAAAATATTAAGAAAGTTCCACGGAAGTCACTCAAATGACAATTAACAAACAGGCACAATTATCTTCTGACTAGTGTGTGGCTTAAGGATTTTTAAAAAAAAAATTTTTTTCATGGCACCATCTAAAAATGTGGGAATGCCCGCCCAAGTAGAGGCAGGCACAGTGTTATTCGACACATTTCTCTATTTATATTTAAATAACCATTTGCATGAAATTATGCACAAATCATGGAATAATTCCTAGCAGAAATTACTGTTTAGAAAATAAATAAAAAAATCTGAGCCATGGTGTGCTTTTCATATTAAATTGCCCATTTCCAGAGCATCACATGCGTTTGCACAATGTACAGATGCAGCAGTGTGGGCCAATACAAATTGCTCACGGTGTTAATGAAGATGGATGGCAAAGGCTGAAAAACATTCATTTACAGGCAAGGGAGGAAGAGCGAGGAGCACTGTTCACAATCTTTACCTTAATTTTTTCTTTTGCCTTGACAATATCCAACCAAATGATGGCAACTTTAATAATAGAGCCCTTGGGAAGGCTTTGTGATGAATTTTCATTTTCAGTCCTGAATATGGCCTATTTTTTTTTTTTCATTTGGGGTGAAAATTGTGCATTGTGAAGTTTGGAGGTTTATGGCTAAGCTGGGAAACAGGAATCTTACTATTTGAAGAATGATAAACAAGGTAGAGTGACTATAACATTTAAATAACTTTAAAATTGAAAAAAAAAAGACTTCCTCCTGAAGTGACTCCCTCTCCAAAGGAAGAGGGACCATCCCTCTGCCCCTGTCCCCAGTGCGGATAAATCTTCCAGCCTTCTGGAAGCTCCTCAGCCAAGGAGCGCCCATAGTTGATTCTATGAAGAGTAGGACATACTTATAGGACAGGCAGTCTATTCTAAGGCTACAGCGTCAGGACCTCTCTCAGCCCATTATAGCCCATCACCTTTTGCCTAAATTGCCTGAAGTTAGGGAATGGACATATGTGGAGTATCAGGAGGGGAGGGGGCACACCTTACCAATCAGGGAAGGAAGGTAAGCTGGGGATGATGTGAGGCTCACCATGGTTCCACCTCTACCATCCCCACCAACTCCCTCCCACCACCTCCACATCCAGTATCAATCCTTAGTTAGCCAGGACTCCTTGATATCTCTGGCCAGCTCTGGAACATCCCTTTCCTTTGCTACCATTGTTGCAAAATGGTAGTATCTCCATTTTGCAACATACCTCAGGAGAGTGAAATAAAGGCACAGAGCCACTCAATCAAATATATTAAAAGGCTGCCATTCTTGGGCTCTAGGATAATTCCTTCCCCTTGAGTTCTCCTTATTCAACAACCCACTTTTGCTAATTTGTTTGTTCAATGGACATTTATTGAGGTCAGTCCATGCTGGATACTGAAAATAGCACTGTGGACAAGAGAAATAGACACTGACAATCAAAGTGGACAGGCCATCGAATGACACAGGATGCTAAAGGTGAGCATACAAGGGGCACAGGACCCAGGCCAGGGAGGGCTCCCCTGGAGGAAAGAATCTCTAAGCTGAGACTTGAGTTGACTGAGCACCAACCTTGTGCAAGATTGCAGATCCTGAGGGTGAAAACAGCTATGAGTTAGTCTTACCAGCAGGAGGAAAGGTACAAATAACAACAAGCCACTATGTCAGAACAAAAAGCTCTTAGGTGTAGGGATCAATTCCGTTTTGGAAGATAAAGAAAACCTTATGAGCAAAATGGCATGCAAAGCTAAGACTTAAAGAATGATTGTACAAGAATTCAGAAGCAGAATCAAGAGCCAGGCAGTCCAGGCAAAGGTTATACAAGCAAGTTGTAGAGATGAGAAACCCTGAAACATGTTCGAGGAACAGAAGTGATTGTGCTTGGCTGGGCTGTGGGAGGAGTAAGGGGACACATGTTGAAGGGCCTTGGAGAAATGCGCCATGCCCCTTGGAGGGCTGGCTGAGAGAGACAATGGAGGCAGCGCCCTGTGAGCGGTGCTCCACTAGCCTTCCTTCCCTGATGTCCCTGGAAGGGGAGTGTGGTATGCGTGGCCAGGGAACAGTGGGGCTTAGGTCCCACTATGCCTACAGCTGGGGGCTGGACCACTTGAGTCACTCACAAGTCCTCTGCCCAGGAACCAGTGTTCCTCATTAAGCCCCGAGGCAATTGCTTAATAAGATCTCATTGCAGAAGAGTATGAAGGATGCATTGGGTGCCCTTTCTGTTCCAGCCTCTGTACAGAGATGAAGAGACGCTCGTAGACCCCACCCTCACAGAGCTAATGTTCAGTGAGGGGATTACTCTAACCTTTAAGAAGCTATTTACAACAAAGTATTGGAATTGCTCAAAGGGGATTTTTTACAAAGTGTGAAAGGGGCCTGGGAAACTCATGGCAGTAGCGGTGGGGAGGGTCAACAATAGGAGGCAACTTTCTTTGCTGAGGCTTGAAGGCTGAAGGAAGCTTTGTGAGTCTACTAGGATATTCCTGATAGAGAAACAACATATCATGAAGACTTGCCAGAATATAGTACGGTCATGAAATGCTTACATACCTACACAGTAGTCTCCTCAGAATGGCTGTGGTATAGAGTGTGTGGGGAGGTGGTACTGAATGGAATGTCAGGAGCCAACCTTAAATCTCCCTATATGTTAGGGCATTAAGATTGTAGACTACAAAAATTCTTGAGCAGGCAATAATTCGATAGAAGGGGGAGAGGATGGAGGCAGGGAGATAAGCAATTATGATAATCTATCAGCTAGTCTAGTTCCTCAAGGGGCCATGACTACCAACAGTAGCCATTCAGTAAACAGTTGATGAACTGAATTAAACTGAACTATTCTGGTGTGGTGGTAAGTCAAGATGGAGAGAGGGGAAAGGAGAAAAATCTACTCGGAGACAAAATGGACAAGATTTTGGATTTAAATGCATGAGCGAAAGAATGGAGAATGGAAAGTCCAAGGTTATCCCAAGGTGTCCAGCTTTGTATGAATGGTGGTGTCACCACAAGATAATGACTGGGAGAGGGGAAGCAGTTTTGCATAAGAAAGAATCCAATCTTGAACATGTTCCATCTGAGGTGAGAAAAGGAATAAGGGTTGGGGGCTCAGAAGATCTGGATTGAGGTATAGATTTGGAAGTCACTGGTTTATAGTGCTGGTTGGAGCTCTGGACGTGGTTAAAATTGCCCAGAGAGAGTGGATAAAGTCCAGGACAAAAATATTTAACGGGTGGCTTCTGAGAAGGAGCAGCCTAGTCTCAGAAATGGGGGACTCTGGAGGGACCAAAGACAACTATGAAGTTAACTTAAGATTCTAGCCATGAGACTTATGGTTGACATCCACAAGACTTTAAGACACAATAGTGTTAACTGGGTAAAACCACAGACCTTAGAATGTTAACTATTTCCCCAAAATTAAAATTAATGAAATATGAAAATAAGCTATAGCTGTATTTCAGAATTTAGAGGCTCCTATAAATTAAGAGTTAGGATTCTGCTTAGTCTTGTGCCCTCTAGTCCCGAGCCATACCAAAATGCGTACAGTTTCCAAATATACTATATCTCCGGGTATTTGCAGTTTTTTGTTATCCTGGATGCCCCTTTCCTCATCTTGCATCCGTACAGCCCCCCTTTGCTTAGTAATTGACATTTGCTCTTCAATGCCCATCTAAAGCACCCTCTCCTTTGAGCAGCCTTCATCCCTAACCCCCAGCGCACCCCACTCCGGGATGACTTAGGTGCATCTCCCCTGGGTTTTCCTTCTGTGTTCCCAAAGCACCTTAACGCCTGGGCAGTAATGATTGATTTTCTGGCCCACTTCCTCTCCCAAACTCTGGATAAATACATCTTGCCATACCTGGTGCCATACCTTGCCATACCTTGTCCTCTTCACCTGGTGCACACAACACACAATGTCTGACACAGAGGAGGCACTTGCTAAACATTGTCGAAGGTGAAGGTTAAAGAACTATATCATTCCCTCATCTTTCTTGCTCTCTTTCTGCCTCTTAATTTGTATGCTTTTTAATTTGATAAAGGTTGAGAAAAGAGTTTCAAAATTTCCTGCTGGCTGTGTCAACTTCTCCCTTAAAACCTTTTTTCCTTACCCCCTTTGTTTACCAGTCGGACCTCAGCCTGTCAGAATACACACCTAAGGCAACCCCATTCTATTCAGCAACCCTGCACAACATGCAGGGGAGACTCTGAACATCATGTGTGATATTTCAGAGGGAAGTGGTAGGTTCAGGGAAAGAACTGATGTTTATTGTTGGCCTAGTAGGAGATTTGAGCTCACATGAAAAAAGATCACTAGGTGAAAAGGCCCCCAGAGCGGAGCCTGGATCCCTTGGGGAACTGCTTTAATCCTGGAATCAAATGAAGATCCTGAGGCAAAGAACACTCTTCTTTGTTATTGTTTGGAAGTTGTGGGTGGGCACTGGGTTGATGGGGAGAGAGCAAAAGGATGGGGAGTTGTAAAAAGAAGCCAAGTTCTTGGCTGTTTCTTGTAGCCTAAGTAACAAACACAGAAACACTAGCTGGGGAGGTAACAGGAGATGACCTATCCACTGACTGAAACACCAAGAGAGCTTCAAAATGAAGTTGGATATTGAAAGAGAATCAACCGCTTCTGGTGAATATTATGCTTTGACTCCCCTTGTGGGACCATTTCTGTCAGTGAGGAGGTCCACTCATTCACATGTTAGTGTGTTCTCTGCTCGCTAGGCACAATAGACTACTACGGGTCAGGAAATCCCTGCTCTTACCCAAAGGACAGAGTCCCGTCGGAGACTGATTTCGCTTCTCCGGAGAAAAAGTCAGTGTGAGCAAACTCGCCCATTTTCCAGTTTTTACCAAAGCTTGTACTTCTAAAAATAATAATGAGTGGCTTATCTTCGTGATCATGTGGGTCCTCAGTGGCCTATCAGAGGAGAGTAAAGTTAGCACAGCAAATCTAACGAGCACGCAACAAGGCGGTGGGAGGGGGAAGGCGTTTTGCACAGAGGCCGGGCTGCAGAACGGAGGCCCCTTTGGCATGGACAAGTTTCTCATCATCTGAAGACAAAATGGCTTGAGGCTTAGTCATTGTTTAAAAGCCATTCCTCAAATTCCTTGTTTACTGTCAGCAAAGTGAGTTGTGGACTCTGTGACTTTTGCAGTTAATGGGACTAAACACTTATGCCAACAGATTAAGTCTTGCTGAAACATTAAGAAAATTGGCCCAAACAGAGTCTGGATGGATTGTTTAGTGGCTGTTTCTTTTGGGGGTGGGGGAGAGGGATAATTGTCCCAAGACAATGGCTTTTGGATACCTGTGAAACTGGTCATTGGGGAGAGCCAGTGGGTACATTTTCTGCCAAAGAGATTGTATAAAAGAAAAAAAAAAGCAAATGTTTCATTTTAATTTCAATCATTTGGATTGACTACAAAGAATATAAATGAGATTTTCTGAAATTAAAACTGACAAATACTTCGAGGCCCATCAAAAGTCTTAGAATTTTTTTTAGGTAACAACCAATTTCTAGGAGAAATGAAAAATCACTTTCTTTCATTGCCAAAAGATCCTCCAGGCTGCTGGATGATTTTTTTTTTCTGGATGATATTGAAAGTGGGAAAATTTTTCTTTGCTACACTTGTACTTTTAAGATTTGTCAAATCTACTCCTTGTCCTTGAGAAAAGGAAAAGTGCATGCACAGTAAATGTATTAAACTTCAAAAATAATTTTCAAGTCTTGTAGACACCATAACCCCCTTCATATCTTCACTTGACATGTCTTCTGCAGCAAAGATATTTTTTAAGTAGATATTTTTTTTAAATATTCTTCCAAGAAAAAATCAAGAACAATTAAGGTTCCATTTTGAAAGTAAGGACTTTACATTCACAATTAGAACATTATTTTATTCTACTTGTCATCAGAAAAAAATATACATTAAAAATCACATGAAGCCTTCTTAGGTCAAAATGAATGGAAAGTTGATTTGAGTTTGGAAATTAAAAGTTCGTATTCTGAAAAAAGTTCATACTCTGTAACAGTTATGCTTTGTGTATATGCATCATGAAAAATAGCTGCTTACTCTGTTTGCTAGGAAGGAGACCAAATGATAAATGACTATGTTATTCATCTCTCTAACCCTCCTTACATTTTCTTCCAGGGCCAACTTGTTTATTCCATATTTATTATCATGAGTTACAAGTGTCCTTTGGCTAGTATTTTTTTTTTTTTGATAGTCTTTAAAAGAAAGAAGAGAAGGAAGGAAGAGAGGGAGGGAGGGGATGAGAAGGAAAGGGAAAAGAGAAGAAAGAAAAAACATCTTCAGGGCTTTCTCTAAATACTAATATTCAGAGAGGTGCTGAGATTTCTGTGATTCCAATGTCTTTGGAAACTTCAGACTTGACTTTGATTAACCATGCTAACAACCAGGGTGCTTCTTTTTAGTTTTACTCTTAATGTCACTTAGCAGAGCTGTAAAGACATGCTCATAATATTTGCTTTTCATCTGAATCAAGAAGGCAACACTAAGCAAAAGAAAAGTATTCAGCAGTGCATACAGGATTGAAGCGATGATAATCAGGGACCCTGGTAATTGAAGCTTTTAGGGAGGGGGAGAGAACCTTTCTTCTGGATCCTTCAGTCTGTTTAATAGGATAAAATTAGCTTGAGTGGTTTGGTGTTTGAAGAGGATATGATGTAATTGGAAGTGCCTCCTGGGTTTGCTGCCGGACGAAGCAATCAGGTGGAGACATGGGAGGGCATGGGAAGCTCTGAAGTATGAATCTCAGTTTCCGCCATCCTAATTAGCCTAAATTAGCTATGCCAGTTTTCTGCTTGCTTTTGAATTTCCCTGCTCATGCTTCTTTCGGGGCTGAAAGAAAAGAAATGTGAAATGCTCACCAAGTTCCTATCTAACAGACGAACGACAGGGTCTAAAACGAGAGGGTCAGGTTTTACTGGTAAGTCCTTAGGAAAGTGAGCCACTCACAGGGAATACAAGTGGGTGTGGGCCCACACCCAAGGGCCTGGCAGATGCTGCAGCTTGTCCTGTGTGATGAGGAAGTCTACAAAGCATCTGTAATTCAGTGATTATTTTCAAAATTTTCTACATGTCACTTAGTGGCCTAAACTGAGAGCATTCACACTGACTATTTAACTTGAGATGAACTAGGTAGGCCTTCTCTCAGTGGACTTGTTGTTTTCTCACATTGAATTTCAAAGTCTAGGGGCACCAGAAGAGGTGGGTTTTTGTGGGTATAGGAGCTACTGCCCTTAAAAATTTTTCACTTCTGACCCCAATTAGTCAACTTTGTGCAATGAGATTTGTAGCACGTTGAAAGTAGTTTGCACAAATCTATTTTAATTAAAGTGGAATTTGCATAGAAATAAATGACATCTCAATCGTAAAGTCACTGATTTTTAGTATTTTAGTCATCAAGAAATAAAAAAAATATATAATGGATATATGCCAAATAATAACAAATAGGAAATTATTTCATTAGTTGTTGTCTACAAAGAGTCATCAACAAAAGCACAGGTCTCTCCCTGAGTCCCTTGTCACTGGTCCTCACAGATAAACTTTCAGGTAACTCCTATAGAGGTCTTCAGTGTAAAAATGCCACTTTTTTTTTCTTTTATTTTTTGGTCAGTCCTGTATATCTAAAGCCAAATGTTCAACATGAGTATCAGCAACACACACATTACAACCAACTGTGTACTTTACAATAGCTTCCTGCGCCCTGCCATGTGGAAGCCTTCCGGCGAAGCCCTGTACCGATGCCAAAATTCTTCCTGGTATTTGCTGACGTTTCCCTGCAGGAAATGACTCATGAAAGCATTTTCAAGACTTTCTGAGAGAAAGCAGAGGCCAGGTGGATTCAGGTTCTGTAGGGCCTGAAACAATTTCAGAACCTCTTTGGAAAAAGAATACACAATTACAGACACTTGCTCCGGCCTCCCACCTCCCTGGGAAGGCGCCCTTGCAGGGCAGGGCTTCTAAAGCTCCGCCTTCATTAGCTTCACACTTGGGAGACCATCCAGTTCCTTCTCTTGCTTCCTTTATGGGAGTTAATTTGACCATTTATCAAAACATCCCTTCAGAGATCTGAACTTTGTGATTTCAAAATATAATCATTATGCAACTAGATTTAGTAACTCAGAGAGTGACCAGGAACCATCGTGGACCACATAGTAGACATAACTTGGTTAGCGTTTGCAACATTAGCAAACAGGTCGCATGAAACTGGGTGGTGCCCAGGTGGGCAGGTATGATATAGGACGGGGTGCTTCGCAGTTCACTGTGGCGCAACGCTGCCCGCAGCTCCTGCTTGCTCCAGCTCCTCAAGCCATTTCCAGGATCCCTCCATTCAGAGCCTGGCTCCAGCGACAGGAAATGGAATCAGTGAAAGCTTTCAGTTGTGAAATTGCATGTTTATGAAACTCAAAGAAGCCATGTGCTCAGTTAAGATCATGGATTGTTCTGAATGACTCAGTAATTTTCAGGCTTCAGTTTAAGAAATGAAATTTTGTTCTCCCTACAGTTATAAAAGAAAAGTTGGGCAGCACTGTGACTTCTTATCAACCCAACTTGAATCAACAGGTAGCAATTTAGGACTCAGGATCCTGTGGCATTGCTCCTCCCCATACTGCCATGTAATATTTTTATTCCTATTTACACTTGGACCAAAGCAGCCTTAGCATTGGGCAGCTTGAAAAGGGAGCAGTGTGTCTTTCTCCATTCAAGCTTTGTTAGGTTTATTAAACAATGCACTTTGAATGCCAGTTCTAATTACTGAGACTTATGTACATCTTTTAGGATATATCTCTTCATTTAAATTGTGTTTGGTCTTTTAGAAATCCTTAAAATAATGGGGTCTGTTGGTTCGAGGCTGCTAGAAGGATTTTTCTGATGCCTGATTCAAACAACTGTGGACTTATTATCTAATTCATGTGTTGTTGTTTAAACATGGATCCTAGGACAAATAAATTAACAATGATAGTGATGTAGTTGTGTGAGGAGACCATCAACATATTCATTTATTCAACAGAATGCCTCTATGTGACAGGAGCAGTTTTGGATGCTGAAGATATGGAAGTGAACATAATAGAAGGGGTAGTGCCTTCAAGGATTTCCAAACTAGTAAACTAACTAAAGAAAAATAAATAAATAAACCAGACCATTTCAGATAATGTTAAAGGCTATAAAAAATATAACCAGGTAAAATTGCAATGTAATACCACTTCACCCTTATTAGGATGGCTAGAACAACAACAGCAGCAGCAGCAATAATAATAACAATAATATGACTTCTGGCCAAGATGGAGGTGTAAGTGTACACACTGTGCCTCCTTGCACAACCAAAATTAAGAACAACAAAGATTTAGAAACAAGAAAACAACCAGAACTGATAGAAAATTGAACTGTACGGAAGTCCAACAACCATTCATCCAGATCGGTAAGAGGGGCAGAGTTGCAGGAGGAAAAAGTGGAGGTTGGTGGACCTGAGTGTGTAGGCAGCAGCTGACAGATCCCAGGCGTACAGGTGGCGGCTAGTGGACCCCGGGCACCGGGTGGCAATGGGCAGACCCAGTGAGGCCGCCCAAGGTGGCTGGCTGACCAGGCGGTCCCACATTTGTGCGCAGATAATCCAGGTGAAAACAGGGAGGGAGACAGATCTTGCAACCTAGGACCCCGGCACCAGGAAATAAAACCTAAAAACACTGATTGAAAACACTTGTGCGGGTTGAGGTGCCAGAAGAGACTCCTAGCCTCCCAGGAGAGTTTGTTAGAGAGAAGCACAGGGTCCTAGAATGTACACAAGCCCACCCACATAGAAATCAGCACCAGAAGGACCCAATTTGCTTGGGGGAAGCAGTGGAAGAGACTGGAGTCCGAGAGAGAATGGAGAAAGCGCCATTGTTCCCTCTCAGACCCCGCCTCCACATACAGCATCACAACCCAGTGACATGGGTTGCTAGACCCTGGTGAACACCTAAGGCTCCGCCCCTCACTACATAACAGCCATGACAAGATCAAAAGAAAAAAAAAAAAACCAAAATGGCTCAAACGGGAGAACAAATCAAAGCCCCAGAGCAAATACATCTAAGGGACCAAGAGATAGCCAACCCACCAGATGCACAGTTCAAAGCACTGGTGATCAGGATGCTCACAGAATTGGTTGATTTTGCTCAAAAATTAGATGAACAAATGAAGGCTACAATAAGCAAAATGAAGGAAAATGCACAGGGAACCAATAGAGATGGGAGGAAAACTGGGACTCAAATCAATGGAGTGGACCACAAGGAAGAAAGAAACAATCAAACAGAAAACAAGGAAGAAACAAGAATTCAGAAAAATGAGGAGAGGCTTAGGAACCTCCAGGACATCTTGAAACATCCCAACATTCAAATTATAGGGGTACTGGAAGGGGAAGAGGAAGAGCAACAAGTGGAAAACTTATTTGAACAAATAACAAAGGAGAACCTTCCCAATCTGTCAAAGGAAATAGACTTCCAGGAAGTCCAGGAAGCTCAGAGAGTCCCAAAGCAGTTGGACCCAAGGAAGAACACACCAAGGCACATCATAATTACATTTGCCAAGATTAAAACAAAGGAGAAAATTCTAGAAGCAGCAAGGGATAAGGGCATAGTCACCTACAAAGGAGTTCTCATCAGACTGTCAGCTGATTTCTCAAAAGAGACCTTCCAGGCAAGAAGGAGCTGGAAAGAAGTATTCCAAGTCATGAAAGTCAAGGACCTACATCCAAGATTGCTCTATCCAGCAAAGCTTTCATTTAGAATGGAAGGGAAGATAAAGTGCTTCTCAGATAAGGTCAAGTTAAAGGAGTTCATCATCACCAAGCCCTTATTATATGAAATGTTACAGGGACTTATCTAAGAAAAAGAAGATAAAAGATATGAGAGTAAAAAGACAGCAATCTCACAGATATTAACAACCACACCTCAAACAAAAGCAAAGTAAGCAAACAAGTAGAATAGGAACAGAAACACAGAAATGGAGATCACATGGAGGGTTAGCAACAGGAGAGTGGGAGCAGGAGAGAGGGGGGAAAAGGTACAGAGAATAAGTAGCATAGATGGTAGGTAGAAAATAGACAGGGGGAGGGCAAGAATAGTATGGGAAATGTAGAAGCTAAAGAACTTGTGACATATGGACACGAACTAAAGGGGGGGAATGTGGGTGGGAGGATGTGTGCAGGGTGGAAGGGAATGATGGGGGAGAAATGGGACAACTTTAATAGCATAATCAATAAAATATATTAAAATAATAATAATAATAATAATAAATAAAAAAGCAAGTGTTGGCAAGGATGGGGATAAATTGGAGCCCTTTACATTGCTGATGAGAATGTAAACTGGTGCAGCTACTTTGGAAAACAATTTAGTGATTCCTCAAAAAGTTAAACGTAGAACTACTAGATGACCCAGCAATTCCACACATAGGTATATATCCAAAAGAATTTAGAGCAGAGACTTGAGCCTTGTATACTAATGTTAACAGCAGCATTATTCAAATATCCAAAAGGTTGAAACAACCCCAACCCAAGTCAGATGAATGGATGAACAAAATGTGGCCCTGGCTTGCGTGGCTCAGTAGATTGAGTGCTGGCCTGTGAACCAAAAGGTTGCCTGGTTGATTTCCAGTCAGGCACATGCCTGGGCTGCAGGCCAAGTCTCTAGCTGGGGGCATGCGAGAGGCAACAAATTGTTTCTGTCTCATATTGATATTCCTCTCCCTCTCTTTCTCCTTCCCTTCCCCTCTCACTGAAAATAAAAATAAAATCTTTTAAAAATATTTAAATGAAACAAAAAAGGTGGTATATACATATAATGGAGTATTACTCAGCCATAAAAAGGAATGAAATTTTTGATATACACTAGAACCTGAAGGGACCTAAAAAACATTATGCTAAATAAAATAAGCCCAACACAGAGGGGCATATATTATATAGTTTTACTTGTATGTGATATCTAGAAGCACATTCATAGAGACAGAAAGTAGAGCAGAGATTACCAGGAGATGGGGGAAGAGAGGGGAAGGAGAAGTTATTGTTTAATGGGTACAAAATTTGTGTTGGGGATAATAAAAAGAAGTTTTGGGTATAGATAGTGATGGTGATTGCAAAACATGTGAATGTATTTAATGTCACCAAATCTACACTTGCAAGTGATTGAAATGATCAATACTGTTATGCATATTTTACCACAAATGAAAAATAATAATCAGGAGCTGTGGTAGAGAATGACCAGGGTTGGAGTGGAAGAGCACTTGCTAAGGCCCTAGGGCAGGAGGGAGCTCTGGATGGGGAGAGAAGGCTAGTGTGCCTGGAGCAGAGTGCAGCAGGGGGCCTGTTGCCAGAGACAAGTTGACCAAGAAGCTGTTAAAGTGCACACCTCAGTGCTTCTCTCTGGCACAGGCCCCTTCAAGGGCGCTGTTCTCCATCTTATATTTGCAAGTTTTAATTCTTACAGAAGTGCCCTTAGGACTTCTGGCAAATACACTTTGCCTCTTCACACAACCAAAAGAAGGACAGCAACAAATTTAAAAACAAAAAATAACCAGAACTGCTAGAAAATAGAACTGTATGGAAGTCCAACAACCAAGAAGTTTAAGAAGAAACATTCATCCAGACCGGTAGGAGGGGCAGAGACGGGCAACCAGGGTGGAGAGGACAGGCAGCAAGGTGGTGGCTGGAGGATCAAGTGGGTTGGCGGACTGGGTCTTCCCACATTTGTGTGCAGATAAACCCGGAGGAACAACTGGGGAGTCAGACATACTGTGCAACCCAGGGTTCCAGCATGGGGAAATAAAGTCTCAAAACCTCTGACTGTAAAAATCAGTGGGGGTTGTGGGAGGGAGAGAGACTCCCATCCTCACAGAAGTTGAGTTCAAACAACCCAGTTTTAAAGACCCAGACATGGCTGGCTATTCTTACTCCCACAGAATGCCACCTTGGCTGCTTAGACAAATCTGCAGTTCATAATTATTCCTCCTGTAGAACCACCTCAACCTCACAGATGTTCCCCAGTCTTCTACCAAATTTGTGACTAGATGTTTGGTTCCACCTGGCCAGCATCTCTAGGAGCTAGGACCCTCATATGGGGCAACTCCAATGCCTCTCCAGCCTTTCCTGGCAGCAGAGGGGGGCATCTCCATAAGAATGATCAAGAAACCACTTGCAGAGAGGAATTGCCAGATGTGAACCTTTTCTGTTTGAATTCATCAAGCTCCATCAAATGCAAATTCTACTTCTCTCAAAAAAAGTATTCAAATTCAACAAATTCAACAAATTCAGCTCAAGCAGAGAGATAGCATTGTGTTCTAGGAACCATGGAGAATAAAAGATGAGTGTTATTCTCTGCTCATGGTTATTGGACACAAAAAGAGGAATTTGGGGTGAGTGTTGAAAGAAGAAAGACAATTTAAAATCAGATTTGATTTTCAACGCAGAGGCTAAAGAACGTATTTTAAGAAAATGGATGTGGATGGGCAAAATCTAATTTTTCCTCTAGTATAAATGAAATGCAAGATGAGCAAGAAAGAGGGAGTCACAGATAACAATAACACAAGATGCAGATGCAGCCCCTGGCGTGGGTGCGGTAAACTGTAAATAGATCAATGTTTTATAGTTGTACGAGAGTGGCCTAGTTGGCCTCGGGAATCCTACTTTATTTTATGCATCCCTTCCTTATTGATTCCTGTAAGAATGTGCTTTTGAATGTCCAATAGTTAAATCATCAAACCAAGATGCCAAACTTTAAGTATGCCTTGGGTTCTTTTCTAACTTTTTTAAATGGCAGTTTGTACAACTGTTCCAAGTAAGTTTAAATAGATAAGTATTCTGGGAAGTGTCAGTATTCTTCAGTCTCAAAGCTAAGTGTAACATAAATAGAAAAATAGACTGTACTTTGTGCATTTCATACATTTTAATGGCGAGTTACTGTTGATGCTGTGCGTTTTTGCAAGTAAGGGAAAATTCACACATCACATTGTATATTTCCTTGCAGTGGAGAGTTATTTTGATCCCACCTTACAAATGATCCATGCTGATATTAAGTTTATGGTGTTAGGAGGAGGAGAAAAGAGTGAAGTTAATTTGAATTTAGAAAGTCTCTAAATGATAATTGAATCACAAGTCTGGATTATAATTCTAGGAGTAACACTTGACTTGGTCAAAATCACTGTTATGAAGAGATGCAATTTTTACACAGTACTTCACATTGATTAAGTAATTGTGAAAATGGAAAAAAAGTATTTGAATCTTAATCACAGTCATTTGCATGAAATAAAAGTCTGTGTCAGGGGAATGCACATTATAATAACTCCTGGGTGTTTTGGTTGCATCAGTGAGCAAAGAAGTTGTATGCATTTTTTTCCATGCTGATATACAAGAATTCCTTTTATATTTATTGTATCTTTGATTGTATGAAAATTCAGCAATATAGGACTTTGGCTGATGAGAGACGACAACTGATTAACTACCTTAACAATGGCTGTAATTAAAACAGATGTTTGATAATGCACGTGCCTGAATTAAAGTGGGAACATTCAAAGAGAGAAAAGAGAAATAGGAATTTTATATGAACCTCATTCTCAGTCAGGCTCTCCATTAGATGGGAAGGTAATAAACGGGAAATAAACTTCAGAAAATTCTGTCAGTCTCTCTTCTAAATATCCCACTCCTCCCCCTCTGCTGCTCTATGTTTGGGATGCTCGAAATATAGAAAACTGAGCTGCTTGCTCTTGTGCTCCCCCCACCCCAGTCATATCTGGGACTAGTCTGCAAATCCACAGATCCTATTTTTGTGCATTGGCACAT